>VYZM01004605.1:179457-241221 GCA_013398915.1 Dromas ardeola | reverse complement strand
CGGAGTGTGACTTTATGCAATTCTCTATCATCTACAGCCATTCTCAAAGTGCAGTCTGATTTTTGAACAGGCCAAATAGGATTATTAAAAAGCAGTCATGGTTTCCTTAATGATTCCCACTTGTTGAAGTGCCTGAATGTTTTGAGTAATTTCCTCCTCCCCCCCCGGCCCCCGGAATGCGATGTTGCTTTACATTTACCACCTTGCCAGGCACAGGCAGCACAACAGGATCCCACTTTGGGAATCCACGGTGGTAGATCAAATAGTGAATCTTGCTTGTGAAGTCCCGAAGCAGAAGTGACCATTTAAAGTTTCAACTGTTCATCCTGCCAGCACATCAATACCCAAAATATATTCTTTTATTGTGGCAATTAACACCGTAGTGGTAAATGGAGTGGCATTTGCTGATGTTAAGGTAACCTTAGCTTGGGCCGCAGGCGTTGGATTTTCCCTTAATCCACAGAACTGAGATGCGGCTTCTTTATTATTACTATTACTATGTAATACAGTAATCTCAGCTAACACATGTAAAACCCCCCCAGATCCCCTTTATAGTTGAAGGAACACAGGGCTGTCAGTCCCCCTCGTGGTAAGAGGCTACAATGGCAGCAGTTTTGGGGGACCTGCCAAACCTTCATTTCTGCTGTTTTGGCATTTGCCAGGTGGCAGGCAGGATGGAGGGGGGCAGTGGAGTTGGCGCTGGGGCCAGGGGCAGTTGTTTTTTTTGCGTAGGCGCTAACTTTTGCCATCGGCGAAACATTTGTGATGTTGTGATCCCGTTTATTTCTGATCGTGGGACACCGGCTTGTAAAAGATCATTCCACATTTGTTTCCTCGTCACCTGTGACATAAGCCCTTTTGGTTTTGCCGGCTTTCCTTGATCCAGTACCCACACAGATGGGTCCGAAGCTACAGCCCCAATTTCACTCAAGGTATTTGCCAGGGCGCCTACATTACTAGTAACATTTATGACTGCTGGTATAATCAAGGGTGTTAGTGAGGCAGGCGCTCCTCTCAGAAGCCGCATTTTGATAACTCTCGTTACTGTTACCCTGTCTGGATCGGATCCCATAATCAACGCATGAGCCATCCCCATCTGCCGCACTAAATGAATACCCTCTTCTATTGTAGACCATTTTCCGAGGAACAACACTAATTCGACAGGTTCAGCATATGCTGTTAAAGCTGCTGCACACAACCATTGATACAGTGTAGGTGCAATAATATCTTGCCCATCAGGATCTCTGATATTTTGCAACTGAACATATCCTCGTTGTATCTGATCATCACTGGTTATAGGGCTTAATAGATCTTTTTCACTCGCTGATAAATGGATAGATGCAGCTCCAGTATCCCAAGCTCGCAAAATCCATGCCAGTATGTCTTCCCCACTCTTCTGCTGAAAGAACTCTGAAAATTCCCTTAACTCTTTCAGAGTGTAAGTAGGCATGACTTGCACTCCCCCATCTGCTTGTTCCCGCTGCCCCTGCATTTTTATGGGGGGTCCTGCTTCTACCACCTCCCTGCTCCCTAAATCCAACTCAAACTCAGCCTCGGAGTCCGAGGATTCACTCCAGATATTTCCATCCTGTTCCTCAGGATCCCATGAAGGTTTTGTGGTGAAAGCACAAACGTGGGCAATCGAAACCTTACTTTTTCCATACCTGTCCCTTCCTGTATTAGCAATACGCACTACCAACCGCTCTGTCTGAGTAGGAATCACTTTTTGCGCGATCGCCTTTGCATCTTGTAAAGTCCTGACTTCCTTTTCCAGTTCTCTCGTTTTACTCCGTAATGCTACAACTTCACGATCAAGAGCTCTAAGCCCGGTAACTAATAACCATCCCAATCTCCCCGCTAACATGCGAGAGAACTCTGATGCCGCATTCCATGGCAACTCATGCATAGCCATTTCAATTGTCTGTGGGGTAACCATCGCCCCGTCATCTATTTCAGGCCATGCCTCTGGCAGAGCCCATGTAGCCAGGAAAGTGGCCACTGGGGTCCTGCGCTCAGTACTGGGCCATCCCGGAATACAGAAAGTCACCGTTGTGCCCTCTCCAGTCCTCAGCTTTTTTGCCAGCCAGGGCATGGCTCTTCCTCAGTCCTGCCGACTACCCCAAAATGTGTGAGCCGGCACAGGCAGGACACGGGAACAAGCACAAAACCGCGGATGAAATGCAAAGAGTAAATTGATTTTCGTTACCTGGTCAAGCGGGGGATCTCGCAAGCAGGACCCGGGCAGAGGCACACAAGCGGGGACGCAGGCACCGCGGAGCTTGGTCCATGCTAGGGGATCGCCGAACCTGCTGTTTTCACTCGCGTTATCAGGGATTCGCGCAGGCGTAGTTTACCACCGTGCTTTGATCTTTCCCATAGCAGGGCAGGAATCTCAAGCACGTCTGATAGGGTGCCTCTAAGTCTTTCACAGGCCTGCGTTATCTAAACACAGATGTCCTACTTGTCAAGCACACAAGGCTAAACAACAATCAGTGTGATGTATGTGTTTTTCTACAATGCAGGTGCAGGTCACTTGAGTGTGTTTATAATCCTCCTCCCCACCCTTCCTTTATTCCCCTACATTGGGTGTTCATATATCACTATAAAAGCAGTGCCAACAGGAGCTGGGGAGGAGAGGAAGAAACTCGAGTACTTTGCAAACGTGAAGGAAACAAACTGAATTCCACGTTCCAGTATCTTCTCAGAGTTACAGACTGCTGAAAAGTGCAATTGAAGACCACCAGGATTTTTTCTGTTGTTTTCAGTGTTCCCAATTAGACCCTATTTGATGGAATTCTGCTTTTCCAGGTAGCATCTCTCGGGACATCAAGTTCTTGAGAAATGCAAATCAAGATGTGCGGCCACTTATCTTACCAGTTTGTTCATTGAAAGGCTGTTCAATACGCGCTGTCTTTTCTCCCAGGGCCACCTCTCTTCACAGATATTTAGGAAACCCAAACATTTGCAGGTGAAGTGAGCACAGTAAAATAGAATGTAGGCAATAATAATAAAATAGACTGTCGACCTTGCAAGGTGTAGGCTAAGAGGCTGTAGGAGAGGCTCCCACACTCTGTCCACAAACCACAACTTGATGTTGGGCTCTGATGGCAGAGACATCTCCCACCATGCATTTAAGTGCACGCTGTGAGCGCTTGTCCATATTGTTATTGCTGAAGTGGTGAAGCTTCCAGTTTGTGGGAGCTGGGTGTGAAACGGGACGGTGGGCGAGAGCTTGGAGCAGGGTCAGTCTCTGGAGTTCTGCTGGAGGAGAATGAAAAGGCGGCATCTGGGATTGTGATTAAGGAAAGCAGGCATGCTAAGAGAAGGGAAAGGTAGGGCAAGAAAGGCTAAGCGTCAAGGCGTTGGCAGGCAGTGTTAGAAGAGGTGAGAGAAATGTAGCTGCAGGGAACGCTCCTCTGAATACACAGTCTAGCTAACTAAAAGGTTTCAGCCGTCTGTAATAACAGAAGAGCCCACAAGGCCAGAGACCCCCATGCTGTCATGTATGCATGTGAACTGGCACAGAGGCAGGAGTTGCTGCCACTGACAGTATTTTCCCAGACAGGTGAACTTTGGAAGCTCATGGTCTACAGACTAGGGCATAAAGGGCAATCAAGCTTAGACTCCCTGCATATTTATTATTCTTGGCAGGCCTTTTGGAAGATACACCGTTATCACCATGAAATCTTGATGCTAGCAAGATGTTTGAAGCGGGATGAGGAAATACCTGTTGAAAGAATACTGCTAAGGCAGTCCACATGAATTAATAGAAGACATGAGGTGTAGCTTATCCAAAGAAGGAAAAGTCCGACAAACAAGAGCAACAACCAGAATGACTTTTGAGAAAGACAGTTTCAGTTTATTGTCAAGATACTTCTTCCCTCTTTTTGCAGCAAATATTTTAGGTAACTTCTAACAGGGACTAACAGTTTCTCTTCTAAGAGGTCACTAACATTTCCCAGACACTGGTGATCATTTGAGACAGAGCATGTTTGTGGCACAAAGTAATTTTTGAGGTTCTTTGTTCCCAAAATCCAACCTGAGTCTACAGAGGTTATCACATCATGCATGAAACTCATCCCATATATTAGGTGACCAATTTGTTGCAGCTTCAGAGCTGCACTTCCGAATAAGCTTTATTTTACACAGACTTGCTTGCTTAGGGTTGTGCTTTACAGTCTAGAAACATAGTGCTGGTGATTTTTTTAAACTCACAGAAATAACCTGCTTTTCATATCCCCACATGCCACAATTTTCCCTTCTGACAAATTTTTGCAAAAAGCTGCATCAGTAAATGGAGAAAAACAGTCTTAACAATGTTCCATGTTAAAATATTACATTGAGGTACACTTCCCCCCGCCACCCCCCCCATGTATCACATCACAGAGCCCTCTCTGTAGAATGTAAGTTTGGTTGATCCTGGATAACAGACTTTTGCCCTAAAAGATCAAGTGTGCTGTGTATGGGAAAATGCCAGTCTCATCTGGGATCGCCAGCGGTTTGGTGCTGCATGTCATGTCCGTGGCTTGCCAGTGGCTCTAAACTACCCCAGAGCCATACTGTGACTTCGGTGCAACTGCATGACCTCTGCTCCCACCCACATCCTCCCTGCGCCACACATTTTTGTTGCCTTAGGATCTCCTTTCTGAAATGTACTTTTGCTTTATATTATTAGGACTCTATAAAAAGGTAAATGTTTGAAAGTCATTATCCCTCCCTAGCTTGTGACTGCTGTACTGACTATATAAATCTGGGCTTTGCTCTGGTTTTTTCACTCCTTGTGACTACCCTGCAGCCGGCAGTTGGCACAGTACTCTACAACAGTCACCATTTTTCAGGCAGCGCGTTACAACATCCCGATTAAGG
Organism: Dromas ardeola; assembly: GCA_013398915.1. Taxonomy (NCBI): domain Eukaryota; kingdom Metazoa; phylum Chordata; class Aves; order Charadriiformes; family Dromadidae; genus Dromas; species Dromas ardeola. The sequence goes on along the minus strand of VYZM01004605.1, from coordinate 236,355 downwards.
AGAGGAGGACAGGACCGTCTTTCAGACTCCACTAGGGCAGCTTCTCAACTGGTGATGCTGCACTGGGCACTGAATGCTCTTGGCACTGTAATGCTCTTTCACCGGTTTTAAACTGGCCGAGAAATCAGTTCACTTTTTCCATATGAAATTACTAGCTGCGTTTCTGTCACTCTTTTCACACTGGGTTGCAATAAAATGGACACACAGATTCCTGCCTTCAGGAGATTACAATATATATTTGACTGACTTCTAAAGAAGATACTAGTTTACTACCGAGATGTACAAGAAGAACATGGGAGTTAAGCAATTCTTAAATATTGCCACTGCGGAAGCATCCTTCTTCAGATGGCAGATAGGATATCTTGTTTGTTGGCAGATTTTAATCTAATTGTTTTTGTAATTTTTTTTTTTTTTTTACAAATTAGTTTTTACCATCTAAACACAGAACTTTTTAAGTTTTTACTATTTTTTTCAAGTGGTAGTGAGCATGCAGGAACTTCTGCAACCTGCATGTCCTGACAGATTTTTACTATTTTTCTTCCTTCAGTAGCTAAAATTTCTGGTTTTATACCAAAGGCTGGTGCACAAATAAACAGTATACTGCAGACAGAAGCAACTCATGTACATTGGGACTAGCCCTTCTCTCTTCTGTGTATACCCGCCCACATGTATATGCACACACATTTGGATTCACTATTAAGAGACACTTTCCTACTAAAAATCAATGATATTTTGCATTTGCACTGTTGGGAGAAGAATTGATTGGCCCTTAAAAGGTTTGTTGTGCATTATGTGAAAGAACCTAACTGCAAAGACCTAAATTTGCAACATAAAATGTACCTGTTCTGCTGGGGAAGCACTATCAAGGCTTTTATCCAGCCTTTCAGAACAATATATGACATAGCACTTCTTTATCAAACGTCTCTATATTTTATTCTGTTGAGTATTTATTAATTCACACCAGTATAGCCACAGTCATGATCAAGTACTGATTACCTGCAAGATTCTAATGGCTGCATTCTGATTTGAAGTTGGTAACACCTCTTTAGAACCAAGAAAATGATCAGGTTTATGTCAGAAGACTTTTCTAGTCTTACCCATGAAAGAAATAACTACTGAAAGTTATTCAGAAAATAAAGGATAATGGGGCAACTCAGAAAGCTAATATAATGTACTTTGCACATGATACAGCTAATGTAATTTGTAGCTTTGTGTTCGTTTTTTGTGAGTACTGAAGTTATTTTAAACGAAATAGATAAAAGGATTCCTTATTGCCACTGTAAATTTTTTTAACACTTAGTTGTTCATATCCATCCTTTTAATCTTCTCTTACAGAAGCAAACAACGCATCATTTTGAGCTGCTTAAATGTACTACAGCAACAGCTGTAGCAACAGCTTTCTATAGCAGTGACCGCTGCTATAAATGGCTTTTCCCGAACTTTGTGGGATCCAAGCAATACCTGACAAGATATATTTGCTTGCAATATTAAGACGACATTTATCCCCGTGCTGCGTGCACAAGTTGCCTCCCTTCGCTCCACTGAAGGTTTCGCAAGTTACCAGAACACAGGTGTCTGGGGAACTGTAGCCAGTCCTTAGGAATCCCCGGATGCAGGGTTGTTGGTAGAAATAGGCAGGATGAATCTGAGCTTTAATCTTCCTGATCCCATATTCTTTCCAGATTTCAGGCATGGCTTTTCTCTACAGAAGCCTTCCAAGAGTTGTGCTCCAGCCTGTAGGTGCCTGCCCAGTGTTGCCTGATGGCTCCTAGAGCTATTATCACTTCTCTAAGCTCACAGAATTTTGCTCGTTTTCCTCTTTTTTTTTCCACGTTTGACTGACTTTGGCCTTCTATACCCTTTGAATTGTGAAGAACCACCACATCGGCTAGAATTTTTCTTTCCCCTTGGTGTGACTATCCCATTGTTCCTTTGCCTTTTCCTCTCTTCTGAACTTGCTGAAGCTTCTTTATTTTCAAGAATCTGCATTAGCCTGCCCGCCTCATACCTTACTGTCGTTCTGTGCCTTCACTGTACTTCTCAGTAATCTCGCTGCTTCCCCTTTTCTGCCATTACTTTGTTCCTTCTTTCAGGCCGAGCCTTATGCATGAACCAACGCCCAGTCCTGGTTCCCTCAAAACCCCGTCTTCATCAAATCCACTTCTTTCCCAATTCTTTTAACTGATTTCCAGTAACCTTTCAAACCTCCTCTCACCAAGCTATTGCTCCTCGCGTAACCATCCTTCATTTAAATTAAGGTAATACAATCTCCTCTCTCCAGTATATAAACACTGAAGGCTTGTAAATACCACAGAGCCTTATGAATGTATTAATGTAATAACTGAAGGGCTCCAATTTTAAGGGGATTGTCCTGGTTTTGGCTGGGACAGAGTTAATTTTCTTCCCAGTAGCTGGTATAGAGCTGTGTTTTGCCTGTCCTGGCTACACTCCCACCCAAGCTTCTTGCGTATCTCCTCACTGGCAGAACGTGGGAAGCTGAAGTCCTTGACTTAGTATAAGCACTACTTAGGACAACTAAAACATCAGTGTGTTACCAACGCTATTCTCATACTAAATCCAAATCACAGCACTACGCCAGCTACTAGGGAGAAATTTAACTCTATCCCAGCCGAAACCAGGACAGGGGGATTGGGGCTGCCTACATCTGAGAGCAGTAAGAAAGAACTTTGAACATAAACAAAGGAAGCATAGAATGAGTTATTGCAGAGCAAACTTTAGGAAAAGGTTGAAGCTGAAAACCATTCCCAATAAAAGGAAAACCAGAAATTATTCTCATATTTAGCTTCAATAAAAATTCTTGGTTTAGAGACAAAGTGTAAACCAACTGTAAACTCCAAACAAGCCCTGTAACAGTATTAGTCATTAAGAATGAGGATGACAACAGTCTCCTTTTTCTCTTCATCGTGGCCAAAGTGCACGTATTTTTCCTCCTCTCCTACTGCTCTGGATGTCTTTAGCAGAGGTTTGCTAAACTTAATCTTTACTTGTTGACCAATAAAGCCACAATTGCAAAACCTCCCTATGGAGGAAGCTTATAATGGAAGAAAGTAACTGAAAGTTGGACGTGTGACAGAAAATTAAGCATGTTTTCCTTAGCATAATTACATACACACCAAAGTTGTTGCCAGTACAGAAAACACAGCCTAAAGCTGTCATGGTCTTAGGGTTCTGCAGTGGAAACGTGGGCCAAGGACTGTATTGCTGAGAAAACTGTGCTGTTAACCAATTCTGCGTGCTGCTACAGAAGATGATGGCAACGGGGAGATGATATGGTGTTATCTCCATAAGGAAGTTACACCAGCTGCCTAAATAAATATCATTATTAGCACTATTAAACATATTTCAGCACACTTAATGTCTTTCACTACATCTTATACTGTGTAAAATGTAGTCAACGTAGCAACATGAGTAGGGCTACATAAACACTGCCGACTGTACACTAGCCAAAACCTGAGCCTCAACCCAAACTCACCTTACACCAGATGTGGGTTTTAGATGAGCATGAAGGCTACCTGTGGTGAGAGAAGAAAATCAGCCCATGCTACCTTTCAGTTTGATCCCACCTACTTGCATTGACAAGATGGTGTGCATATAAGCCAGGACTCCCCAAGGAGTTCCCCATAGAGCCTATAAAAACAACTGGGAGCAGCAGCTGGCCAGCATCAGGGAAACAAGCTGGGCCTGGCTCCCTCCTACAGGCACTCCGTGCAAAATGCTGCGAAGTACTGCAGAAGTTGCAGACACCACAACTGTAATTTTCTCCAAGGCTGCAATTTTTCACTGAGATGATTTCCCCCATTTGCAAACAATAAAACAAAGCCTGAGGATTTTCCTGTCAGGATGGTGGTACGAGGACCTTTTAGCATTTACACACAGCTTTGAAAGCGAAAATACCTGCTGTGAGAAGGACGCAGCGCTCTGTGTTTCACGTGATCAGCTCTGGGAGAAACACCAAAGCAACACTCATTAGATGTTCAGCAGTTGCAGAATGTTCTGCATCATCTCTTTGCAACAGTATGTAGTTCACATCAACATTAATAATATCTGAAACAATCTATCCAATTAGGTTTTAATTTAACAAAAAAAATCCAACGGTTCTTTAAATATATTTAGCATGCAAAAATGGTAGAAAGTTTGTTGTGCACCAGTTAATCCCACCCTTGTTCCAGTGAGCGCAGCGGGATGCACCTTCTCCGCTTCATTTCACTTTTCACTCACTCTGCTTATAATCTGGTTCTCCAAGAATTTTAGTTTTCTGGGACAGGTGGCAAGTAAGACAGAAGTAGTAGAAACACTCCCAAATGACAGTGGAAAAAGCTTAGGATTATTTCAATTTTTTTAGTCTCGGCATTGAGATGCCAAAATGGGATGGATATGTAAGTAGGCTTTAGCTGTCTAAAGTCAGTCAGTCAATTTTGCAATGAAAACTGGAGATTAGTAGCTGGATGCATGGGTTATGGCATTCAGTGGGTTGCCATACGCTGCGGGACACATCTTTTGAAGGAGATTTTAATCAACTCAAAAGACAATATGGCAACTGGCAGCCTTTTTCTTTATTGAAGCAAAGTCACAGCATTTTCATCACTGTTCCCCTCTTGTGAAGGGAAGAGTTAAACAAAGGCCCCTGAAATTTACATTACTAACAAGTAAAGGATTGAAGAAAGAGATTACAAGCGTATTTCTCTAAAATAAATAATCTACAAAGAGTGCTTTTTCTTCTTAAAAGCAATCTAAAAATGTATAAATTCTAAGGTAGGGAGATCAAAAGATATTTTAACAACTTTCAGTATTTACAAACAATACAAAAACTGCGCACGCCATCAAATGATGCAAAATTCTTCTTAAAAATGAAAAGCTTCATTCCTACCAAGAACCAAAAACTCCAGCCAATATTTAAGTTTTAATTAATGGTCTTCTTCACAATTGGAAAACCGTTAAATGTTTTTATTATCTGTAAAATAGACAGTAAAAATGAACCTCACTAAATTATTAAGGTTAAAAAAGAAGAGAAATACTGCAGGCAAATCAAAAAGGAAAAGTAACTGTAACTTATTCTTTGGTAACCAAAAGTTAGCATTATCTGTATTTCAAGTGATGAAAAGTAATAATCTTCCCATTTTGACAACCGGAAGAAAGACTTCTGGCAAAACACAACTCCCAAGTTTCAATTTGGAAAGACAGGCTCCACCCACGGCTCCGTAGTGCAAGTTCTCAAAGTCAAACTTTGCTTTCTCATTCAAAAACGTAACCCTTCCACACTCTGGCAGTACACTGCTTAATTCCTCTCCCGCTTTTCTGTTGTCTGCTCGCATCCTCCGCGCATATCCAGTTGTTCCAGTTCTCCAAGGGAATACTCTTAGTCAAGGAAGCGGTTCACTTGGAAACGAGCGTTTCACCAAGCGTACGTGTGTGGCTGCATAGCAGCTAGTAGTGTGGTATAAAACTCGGCTCCCTTTTCCATGTGAACTACATATTTCATTTTCCCTCAGGAAAAAAAAAAAAAGAAAAAGAAAAGAAAAGAAAAAGTACCCTGGACCAATTCATAACCTGGTGACCTAATTGCTTCAGCAGGACACGCTTCTTCGAACCTCGGGGCATACCCCAGTAATAAGCCATGTAACCCCAGCACCAACCCTACTGACCTTCTCGTAGGTGAACACACCTCATCGTGCCTCTCTCTGCTTAACCCATGCACTACGCTGCACCACTACAATGCTTTTGAAGCAAACGTCCAGCTTGTACCACAGGAGCCTTCCCATTCCTCCTTGTCAGGCTTATTCCTAAATTTTGCTTGCACAATTGCAGTCTCAAGAAAAAGAAAAAACTTCACACCCCTACAGGCTCTGAGAAAACTCCCCCCTCCCCCAAGAGGACTCCTAAGGCTTTACACAAAAAAATGCAACTGTTAACTTTCTTTAAGCCACAGACCACTCATTCAAAGCAAGTCCTCCCCACCCCAACCCATCCATGCAGAACTATCATTGCTTCAGCATTTAAACACACACATGCAGTTCATGGAATAAATGCTCAGCAAAGTGAACTTGTCCTGGTCTGGGCTTTCTTCTGGAATCTAGTCCTCTGTCATTTTCTAGGCTAATAGCCAATGCCTTTTGTCACTGGCTTTTAACTTTCTTCAGCTGAAGGGCTGAGATACTTCCTTGAAGTACCTGGTTGAGTCATTAAGTCTAGGTGGGCTGGATCCAAGGTCTCCTTGCAGCCTGCCTCCTCAGCATATGGAAAGTCACTCATGTCCATTTCATCGCTGTTAAACATATCAAGCTGCCTCTCTTGCTGTTCTTCCGAAGTCCTTCGGACCCTGCCCTCGGACTGTTCCACCACTTCCCCATCTCCTTCACTAATGACGGTCATGGGGCTGCTCTGGATGCGGTTGCGGACATTGTACTTGCTGCTGGCAGCAGAGGGGGGCGTTCGTGACCGTCCGTACCTAGTGCCAGAGAAGGACATGCTTCTTGGCATCAGGCCCTCGCTCTTGGCCCACTCCTCCTGGGCCCGTTTGCTCTTGCTGGGTGAGCAGCTGGCAGGGCTGTCGGAAAGGTCAGGGGAGGCATCCATCTTTGTCCGGTGGAACCGCGGGTCCGTGTTCTTCAACATCTCTGCCGCGGACATGCGGGAACTGGTGTCACAGCGGCTCCCTTTCTTCAGCAGCAGGGCTTTGAAATTGTCGTTGCTGGTGCTGCTCTTGCGAACGCTTCTCTGAATCGATCCGGCTTGTTTGAGGGTAGCTAAGGTTGGGGAAGCACCAGTGGGAGTTACGGGGGGCGACGGAGAATGGTTGCGGGTACGGTCGTCTTCAGAATCTTTACGGCCAAGGACTTTCCTTTTGGATCTGAGATTGAAAAACAAAACAAAAAAAAGGACCAAACAAAAAAATGAAACTTTTCGCCTCCTCTAATTAAACTCGGCTTAGAGGGATGACAATGAATTAAGCTAAAGCAGAGAGAGGGATAAGGGAGAAGTAATCTAAAGCGTGAGTAAGAACATGACCAAAAACTGTATAGGCATTAACGCAGGTATTGGAGGTATAAGCGGAGTTTATTGTTCTTTTTCTGCAAATCTGGAACGATGAAACTGCTAAAACCGGCAATACTTATGTCCAAAACACTTCAGCGAATTTAGTGAATCAAGTTTTCTGGAGTCAGTATTCAATTACCCCATTTTCACATTATTAGAAATGTTAAAGAAAGGGATGTATTACATGCCTGGGATCTGTAGCAAAGTTGATTTGCTCCTTTGCAGGTTGAGAAAGAATTAATTAAAAAAGATTGCATAAAGGCTATTTTGGCCAAGGGTTAAAACAAGTCAGCAGACTTGTTACAAATACAAGATTATCATACTCTAATTCCATATTAATTTTTATGAAGCGTGTGTTCAATACAGACCTTTCCCCTTGTAAAACAGGTTTCTACTTAACGTGATCTTTAGCTGTACTTTCTTAAAGGCCTTGAGATTTTGCCAAGGCAAGCTCAAATGTCTCTATGCGTTGCAGCCTACTGATAATAAAAAAAACCCCAGAAAATAAAGCAGCAGGATCCATCAGCTGAGTAGGTGGCAGCAACAGACATTGCCGTAAGTTCTGCCAAGACTTTGGAGCGATCCTGTCTCTCTCAAGTGGTGAAGTTTATGCATGTATCACTTACGATACCCCCCACAGGCAGCTGTTAACAGCTGTTATTTTCAGCTGCTGTTGCCTCCACCTGCCTTTCTGGAAGGAGACTGCAATACCAACATCCATTTAGGCTGAGGATGAATGGACACCACAAGATAGCAGAGGGATATAATTATGACTTCAGCAGTGGCAAACATAAGAACCTTGTCTAGATTTAACTGTGTGTCAGCACCACAGGCAGCAAGTGAATTTGGTGCCTGGATGCTCTGCGAGTCTGTATGCGAACATGTGCGTGCACTAGTTACAGGTAAAAGATTTCCCTTCATGAGGGTTTTGGCTGCCTATGGGTATCTTTAAACACTGCAGCGCTGGGGTTGTACTGCTGCCAAAAACCAAACGAAATTCCAAACAAACACAAAGCAAAATTCGATTGCAAAGATCTGCAGGGAAAGACTTAGTTATCCTGGCTTGAAGTAATTCAGTAAAACCGTGAATGCAGTGCAGAGCGGTCAGTTTGCTGTCAGCATCTAACCAGCTCTTCTCAGCATGTATGAATTATGGCAGAAACTTAAGAACCAAATTTGGTTTTGGTGGCTTTTCAGACAGAGACAGGGTATATATTCAAACAAAACTGTGACTTAAACTTGGATTGTTCTTCCTGCCCTTAATGCACATACCACTAAATTTCTTGTCTTAACTCCAAAGCACATATTCAAGAGTGCCAATCACTGAAATAATACCTTTTAGAAATAGTGTGTGTGTGGGGGGGAACCAAAATGTTTTTTATTAATTAACAACCAAGGAAGACAGTGCTTCAAGTCTAAAGCCAGCAAAAGCAAGGTCTTAAAAACAAATGTGTCAAGCAGTTTAACTATGTCACATCCAGTTCCATTGTCCATTTCCCCATAAACTCATGAATTACACGTATGTGCATACACACAGAGATCCACTCTCTATCTGCATACAGAACGGAGAAAGGCTACTGGCCAGAATATTTCATTCTAAAAACAGATTTGTCGCAGTCCTAGCGAGCGCCATGCAACATGAATGCAACAGACCATTTTTAGAACAGCACCTACAGACCAGGCCCTAAGGGGTAAGTTATAAAAAGTCAGCATCATATACATGTAATTTTTTTAACATCTGAAACAGAATCGTTTCAAAAATAATAATAAAAACCCACTTGCATCCCATGTGCTGCAGTCTCCCAGCTCCCAGCCACGTTCTCATAACAGGCTTTTCCTGTCCCTCAGTACTCCTGATGCAGAACTCGCGCACAGATGCGCAAGCTGACTAAACACCTACATAAACCTACACGGATGCTGCCAAGCACTTTCTGTGGCCAGTTAAAAGAGATGGCCCCCTCTAAATTTTGAAGTAAAAGACAAAGCCACAAGATGGCACTACCACTACATCGATTCTAGTCTAAAAGGAAGCTCAGTAGATAAGAGAGTGGTAATGGTCTTCTGTGTGTACTGTTTAAACGGTGCACACGTTTCATTTTGTGGTTTTAAGCTTTTTTTTTTTCTTTTCTTTTTTCGAGAACCTAACGGGAACAGCACAAAAATCTAGTTGCCTATGCAGGATGATTTTGTTTTTAAGGGAAATGAATAATGTCATTAATAATAGAGCCAGTATTGCACATTTCATTCATGAACCAGTTTGACACAAAACACCCGACCTCAGGCTGGATTATGGCAAACTATAATCCAGCGTTTGCCATATGTTTTGCCATATGACTGCCATGTTGTGTTACTTGCCAGTTTCAGCCACGCTTGCCATGAAGCATTAGCGTTGAGCCTCTGTCCCAAACTGCACCATATAAGCAGCGAAGAGAGTAAAAAGAGATGGAGAAGAACGAGAATGAAAACAAAAAGATACACAGAAAAAGCAACAGTAGAGTTAATATGGCAGATTGAGAACAGTACAATAAATACTAGACGTAACTTGGTATTTTAAGAGGCAGGATATTTACAAGATGATTTACACTGATTTAATCTGGTAGCTTTTAGTTCAGAATGGATTAAAAATATTTGTAAAACAATAAAACACAAGTTCTTTTCCTTATCTTTTTCATACATAGCCTCAGTAGAAAGTTGAGAAACATGTGCTTTCTGTTAAAGAAATGACTGTTGTAATTGGGTGTTTTAGTAAAACAATACTAAATTAATTTTTGAGAGAACTACCGCACCTGACAGTATGCGAAGGGCAATTTCTGCAATACCTGTGAATGGCTGCAAAAAGATCCTCAGTAGTCCTTGGTCTCGCTGGTGTTGCCACTCCGTCCGTCTCTTCCCCATAACTATAGCTCGGCAGGAATGCACTATTTGCTGTATCCGAATCAAACACCTCCACTATGCAGAGAGAATGAACAATACTGTCAGCCCGCTGTGGGAACCCAACAGGCATGGACTCCTGAAACCAGCCCTCCCTGCCTCTATGGCAAAGCATCCGAGAGACCGAGTGAGTGCACCGTTGTCATTATTGTGATTTCAGAACAACGCTTGCTTTGGAAACTGCAGTGCACGAAATGCCTATGCTTGCTCACACACACAGGCGGAGAACAATACCAAAAGAAAATTTGTATGGTTCCCACTTAAATGCAAAATCAAAAGTAAGAAAGCTAACCATGTTTTCGTAGCATGTTCTAATCCTAGCACGGTTAAATTAGATAAACCATCATTTTCCTTCCGTGTCTGCAATAATGAGAAGTCAGAAAGGAATTATAAGAAATCTCATTAAGTATTAATCTAATCCCTGCAACTTTCTTTAGGTTTTTAGTTTTAACTATCGCAAGAGGCTTTTTTCTCTACAGAAGCCCACCCGAATGCTAGGACTGCTATTCTCACTCCCCAGCTTCTTTAAAATAGCTACTGCTGCATCTGAAGAAGAGTCAGAGAAGAGAGACTCACCACTTTCGTTCTCCTGAGATAGGTGCCCGTCAGCGTTACTGCCACTGTCTTGGCTGCTGCCTGAACTGCTTCCTTCATCAAAGGCGGACTGCTCCTCCTGCCTGGGTTCTTCTTGAACTGGTGATGCAGCAGGCTGTACCACAAAGGCATTAGCTCCCACTGTCTCAGAGAAGGTGAATCCGGCAGCTCCTCCCTCAGGAACCAGGCTGCCAGAGTCCATCTCGCTAGAACTGAGTCCATCTGTAAGACAGTTTCTCGCCTCCTCGCAGTGTGCAAGCACAGCGTCTCTCTTAGTTGGGCTTGATGTGCTTCTGACAGTATCACTCACTTCAGCTATTTTCTCCACTGTAAGATCTAATTGTGGAGGTGGTACAACGAGGAACAGTTTGGGTTTCTTTGAAATAGGAGGTGGCTTCTTGCTTGGCAATACAACCTGAATCTTGTTGGGGGATGCTGGTGACCCCTGAAGTGACATGCCAGAATGGAGGTCTTCACTCCGCACTGAGGATTCAGGTGTGTCTTCAGTAGCTGTCCCCAGTGAATTTGCTTCGAAAGGCTTGTTTAGCCCTACTGCACTTGCAGGCTTTTGATCGCTGTCAAGCGCAGGCACACTATCAGAGAGAATGAGAGGAGAACCCCGAGCCAGTGTTTGAACTGAGGTTTTAAACGAAGTACCTTGAGTTTTCATTTCCTCTTCGCCTAAGCTGTTACTGAGCCTTAGTGAGAGAGATGGCTTTAGGGAAGACTGCGATGATGAATTTACAGTACCCTTTTCCTGAGAGATGGCTTCAGAAGCAGATTCAGGTGATGGTTCACCTTCTGTCGCTTTTTTCACAGACCTCAGCTGCACCATTTGCAAAGCTTTGGTAGTTACTAAGGGCATCACAGGTCTCGATGCGTCTTGCTTGTTGAGTGGCTGTTTCACTGGACTGCAGCAAGAATCTTCCTGGTTACGTTTCTTAAAAGAATACTGTGGGTATATTGTTGCACCTTTTGTTAGTTTGGGATCAAGAGGTGGTGCTGGTGGCGGGACAGCTAAGGGGAGAGTGGAAGGAGGAGGAACAGGGGAAGTGAACGCATTGATGGAGGCTTCTTGCGGAAACCATGGGACAGTCTGGGCAAAGGAAGAATTTACATCAGCTTCTGGTGGAGGAGGGGGGAATGTGGGAGAGGCTGGCAATGGTGACAGATCCATGACTTCTGCTGGAGGAGGGGGTGGGGGAGGGGGAGGAGAAAGTTCAGGGCAATGCGGAGGAGGTGTTGGAAGAGGTGGTGGTGGAGGGGGCGCACCAGAATCCACAGGAGAGCTCAGGGTGGGGTCCAGTTTCTTCACACTCACACTCCCTTCAGTAGATGTATTTGAAGAAAGAGAAGTGGAGGATGAAGACATGGAGACTGAAGACAGAAGAGAGGATTTCCTTTCAGGCACTTTAGGCTTCAGCTTGGATTTCCCATTTCCTGATGATGCAGATTTTAAAAATACAGGCACTGGAGTAAGCGCAGTGGGTGTATTGGACTGGCTGGAGTACCCACTCGATGGCGATGTGACTCGGTGGGACTTCTCCGGAGAAGTGCTCTTTGGTTTGGCCAGTCCACTGGGCACTTGTGATGCAGAAGCCCTTGAGCCATCACTGAAGTGGCTCATGCTGTAATCACTGAGAGCAGATGACGTACTGGCAGAATGGGTCACCGGGGATTTCACCTGGTCATCTGCCAGCGCAGCATAGTCGCTGTAGTAACCCCACTGGTCAGCGTACTCTGACTTGATGCTACTTGTTTCGCTCTGAGAGGGAGTGACTGTGCAGATGGAGTACAGGTTTGGAGCAGTGGTGGACATCATGCTGCTGCTTGCACTGACTGAGCTCTGGCTGCGGGAGCGCAACACCCAGGGATCCTCATAGTCACTGCAGGGGCTCTGGGAAGGGGAGCTGCCATTTTTGCACTTGAGATTCAACTGCAGAGAATGCTGGAGGGTGGCAATGAGGGTTTCATCAAGTACCTGTCCATTGGACTGGGGTTTTTTCTTGGGCATCCTTCTGAGTGAGTCTGTTCTGGATGGTGGCAAAGGCGGCTTCTTTGCCTTTTTCAGAGAGATGTTTCTTGCAAGGGATTTGTCACCTTGGCCTGACTGGTCATCCTGATGTTTCTTCTCTTTTCCTTCAAAGACATTAATCACGCTGTCTCTGGGGTTCCCAAAACCATTGGTACTATTGCATGGCATGTCTAACTTCAGTCCCGAGTCCATATGCATGGAACTATAATAACCATCGTGGTCCACAGAATACAGAGAAGTAGAATCGTCCCTGACCGAAGTCCTCTCCAGGCTGCTGCTGCTCAGGTTGCTACCAGGAGTGGCACAGCCTGGTGTGGTACAAACCATCTTGCGTGAAGGAGTCTCCCTGTTTTCTGCAGACTTGTACAGCCAATGCTCTGTGCTGTTCACTGCTGCTTGTGCTCGCTCCCCTGAATAGCTAGATTCACTCCTACCATCGCTGTCTTGGGAAGGGTTAGGTAAAGCAAGATTGTTCCTACAGCTGTAGCTCCCGCTCTGAGACCCAGCCTCTGTGTTTCCAGGAGTGCTCAGAGAGACAGCAGAGTCACCAAGAGAATGCATCATGACAGTATTAGATGGGATGGTATCTGAAGTCTGTGAGTGACGTGTGGAGCTGCCCTCGCTCCAGTTACCGCTTGATGAATGATGATCTTCTTTCCCACTTACTGCACTGCTGGCAACAGGATTGTCTCTTGGCTTTGGGTAGGCAGTGGAGCTGGTAATTTTACTATCCAATGATCCAACACTCTGGGCAGTGTGAATAACGATAACTTCTGAAGAGGATGACAGTGTTGCATTGGGTATGATGCTCGTTGAGTAGGTGGCATGAGGAGAGACCACACATGCTGGACTTGCGGACTTTTCGCTATCACAGCTTCTCACCTCTTGAGACTTTGGCCTTGACAGGGTCCCAGTCGTGGGATTATTCCTCAGATGCACAACACTATCATCCATTTGCAATTTACTTATCTGGTGGGGCAAAGTGCCAGCAATGTCTTCTGTCTGCCTAGAGATGCTCGGTGTCTGCTCTAGGGACTGCAGAGAGACTCTTGCACCAGCCCGAGGCAAGCTGTGAAAACCTATGTCGCTATTTTGGCGAGAAGCAAATATAACTGCAGCAGAATCACTCATCACTGACATGTTTCCAGATGAGCTGGAGAACTGAGACATCTGGGCTGCGATGCCTTGTCCTTTCTGCGCTCGTATTCTTCTCATTGAAGGGGGCACAACTTTAACTTCCTCCGTCTGGCAACTGGTGTCCTTGGTTTCAGAGCGCTGCATAGCAGAGCGATAGCTGTCTAGTCTCCCTAGCGTGGAACAGTGATCTGGGACATACATCGAATGCCCTCGGAAATCACTTTGGCCAGTGCCAACTGCTGGAGTCAAAATAAAATTAATTATTCCTTGAAGCACAAATGCACATTTATCTTCTTACTCATTTAAAAACAAAAAAAAACCCAGCAAACTGCTTGATCCCCATGCTCTTGAAGGCTTTACCTTCTGAAAAAGAATCTGCAACAATGGATTTTGCACAGGCATTGTGTGTTTTCTGCATTTCTCTTCCCTTTTTCCTTATTACCAGGAACCTTCTGCTTAGAGAATCGTCTGCGTTCCTGCCGCCCATTCGACACATGAAATCCTCTGTTTATGACATGGTAATAATTTCCATAGTAATCAGTTATGTCAGAAACCAAGTAGCACTGTTTGACTTCCAGTAGGCAAAGCAGCAGGAACAGACAAAAGCCTGAGAAACGCGAAGTGTGTTTCCATGCTAATGCCTCATGCAATAAAGAAAAGGGGAAGGAAATGTGGAGACTAATGTGAATAATCAGATCTGCTTTTTAAAAGCATTACACTTCAGAACAAAAATTTCAGGAGACACGGATAGCTCCCCAAATCTCGCAGTTTGTCTGAAAGGAGACTAACGCATTGAAACATCCATTGTTTTACCACAAATCATACGTATGCTATAACAGCATTTATACAAAGACGTTATCCAACACTGCAAAGAAAACGATTAAATAGCATTTCTCCATACAACTACTTTCTATTTATCATAAAGAAAAAACTCCAAGAAGCGGGCAAAAGAAACAGCTAGTACTGATGGTTGTCTCATCCTCAGCACCGTCAGGAAATAAAAAATAACTGTGCTTTTTAAAAATGAAGTAATAATCATATATTGGCAATAAAAAGAACTTTGAGGACAATGGAAAAACATTAGTTCAAAATATAGTTATCACTGGGCCAGCAGAAAGGTCTAGGGTTCTTTTAAATTTACATTTTTATTGGTAGCTGCCTTCTAAAATCACAAACCAGGGCACTGCCTTAAAAATAGTCTGTGTAAGGCTGTTGCTTTTCAATTCAGTTGCATTACTGTATAAATAGCAGAGACGAGAGGCAGGCGTGCTGCTGGAGATGCTTGTAAGGATGCTGCATATGTCACTGTGGGGGAAAATTGGTTATTTCAAGTCTCCGCCTTAAAGCTAGTCTCGAGAGCAATGAAGTAGCATGCCTGATACGACTGTTCTCCTTTCGTATTTACTGTATGGACCTAGATCAGGAGGATAGGTATTCTTATCATGCAGCTTTAACCACCACTTAAAGGACATTTAATTATCCTTATCCTTGGCAGGCAAAAGAGGCATTTAGGATAAGGAAAAGAGGGCTCTGAAAAGGCTACAGTGAAAGCAGCACACACAAAAAGACTGTTTACTTCTTTTCCCCAGGCACATAAGTAGTCTTTTAGCAGCTTGAAGCCTATTTAGTTTGCTTTGTGTAGATTCTCTTGCTCTCATGAAAATGTAGCCTCTTTCTGCTTCTGGTAGACGTTTGCAGCAAAGCTTGATACTTGGATGCTGACAAACATCTTGGATAATCTGATATGAGATACTGTCAGAACAGATGGACTACTGCAGCCAACCAAGAGAGGTATTTGCATATTCCGGATACGGTTATTAAGGACTGTACAGTACTGTACAGTAAGAAAAAGAAATTAATTACGCTTTCCATGTGCATTTTCTCTATAGAATCAGGTTAAGAGAGAGAAAAACATCAAAGTAAACATTATGAATGTTTCTGGAACTGTGACATGAGATCACCGAAAACAACTGTTAGCCAATTAAAAATAGACGGTAATAAAAATCTGCATTTTAAGTTATATAAATAATCAAAGAGATGGGGTATTTTTCTTCTTCCTACCACTACAAAATGTACACACACGAGACAGAGGAGGGGAGTTGTGGAGAGCGAAGCTGTCAGCACTACAGCAAGAATTTAATACTGTCACATACTGACCTGCGGTTGGGAGCACCTCATTTCAGTATGCGGTACGTTTGTATTCGCAAAGGAAGCTAAATGCACTCCACTTCACAAGCAGCGTAACGCACACGGACAGTTTATGCATGTTTAAAACGTTACTGCTAGGGAAGGTAGATGGCAAAGCAGGACAACGCTGGACTTGCTAACCTCCCCTCTCCTCCTCCCAAAACCAGGGGCGTCAGAATGTGTTGTTGGGACATACTGTTTATTGCAAATGCACAGCGATGCTTTAAAATGTCTGAAATACAAAATTAAATCTTGGTGCTATATCTAAGCTACTAAATGAAAGAGGCCAAGGACACTTCTCATGTCAACCCAAGCTAAGCTCTTTTCCGGCAAGGACGGCTGTACCGAAATGCCTAGGGGAGCAGCTCCTGCCCCATCCCCTGGCAGCCAGGCCCAGGCAGAGCCCGGGAGATGGCTGGCTAACGGCAAGACGGACCAGTCTCAGAAATATAAATTACAGGGCTATATCCTACAATCATTATATAGGATATGGCCAAGGAAGGGTCTTTTCAGGGCTGCTGCTATTACAAGAACACAACTTTGAGGTTTTAAATACTTTCTGTAGAAATGCAGCATATTCTGAAATTACTTCAGCTTTTATTTTGGCTTTTCATCACAACCTCGTGAAAAGCTGTGAGGATTTACTTGACCTTTATAATACAGCAATTGCTCTTTTTACAGTTCCATTTCCTGAAGAGGGACAACAGAAATCTGCAGGGAAAATCATTCAAAAAAACAACCAAAGGAGTATTTAAGACTCAGGTATTCTCTTAAAATGTTGAGGGTTTTAAGATTATTTTGTTTGCAATTTACAAATGCACTGTAAAACCCTCACTCGCTTCCAGCATAACACTGAAAAGCAAGGGTTTTCAAAAATCCTTAAAATCAAGCCGCGTTTGTTGGTACTGTAGCTAGAAGATGAACAATCCAATTCCAAGGGACAGCTCTAAACCTTTAATGGACTATTACACTGAAAATGCCATGTGTCTCAGAAAACCTCTACTTCAATAAACTGCAGTCAGAAGTTACAAGATTTCTGCAACACCAAAATTCTGGAACTGAATCAGAGCTTTTAAAGAATACCATCCACAAGTCCATCTATCCATCTAGTTGCATGGGTGATGTCTGAGCAGACAGCAGCAAAAAATATTGCAGAACTGGACACCAGGTTACAGATGCTGAAAGATATGAAGTCAGAAGTGGCTGCAATTTGGTGCTGCAATAAATGTGGCTGAAAGTAACCGATACTCATCTTGTCTGCATTTTATATTATCCTGTGTCCAGTAGCCCTGCAGCCAGTGCTATGTCCACCCCAGGAGACTTGTGTCTACACTCCTTTCTTCTTTATTGCACTACTTCTTGCTATGCTGAAAATGCCGAAAATACCTCTTAGGGCAAATGCTCTTCCCTAATGACATGTTCAGTGCAGACTCCAGCAGCAAGCAAAAAACCATCCACAATCTGGAACAAGTGAAACATGCAACATATTTAACATCTCTTGCATGGAAGCACATGGCTCAAATGCATACCTTAGCTCCAAGCGCTTGACCCAAGATAGGCATATACAGGTTACACCAGCTTTCCCTGACTGGTAGTTACTGGTGTTGCTCATTAGAGCTGACAGGGACTGAGGCTGACTGCAAACTTGATGGAAAAAAGTGTCTGCACGTAATCCCTAGGGCCAGGTACTAGCTACTAGAAGACTCCCTGTTTCCCTGTGACTCTGGCTGATCTGGTGACACCAGCAACTTGCTGCAGAAAATCAGCAGAATGGTCCTCTGCATTGAAATGAGTGTAGAAAACAGGATTTGAGGGGATAAAAAGTATGTGTGTTGATATCACAAAGAACACGCTTGTTTCAACTAGTATATAGAAGTAATCTCTCTTTCCAAACTTATTCTGACTAATCATTTCTCCTATAAGCACTTGTTGCTTTCATCTTCTGCTCATGACTGTTAGGTGGGACCTAACAGTCCTCCTCCAAACCTGGTGACTTGGCCAAGTCACTCTGCAGGCACCACAACATCAGTGTTACAGAAACACCCAGAGATTCCTCACCTATTTCACCCTAGTACTTACACACCAAATGACTTTTAATAGATGCTCAACAAGAAACAGACAAGTACATTGGGTTTATGGTAATTTTAAGGAATTTTCACTGTGCTCCACGAAGCATCTCAGAGGGGTAATCTCTCAGAGGGGAGAAAAATGTTGTAGAGATATCTGTGATACTTTTCAATACTGCCAGCTAAAAAATATCCTGAATCCTTGTGTATATCACTGCCACCCTGAAAGGGAGAATTTTAATAAAAGTATAGGGAATTTAAGTTTATTCTGTTTATTTCCCTAACTGAACAGCCTCTGGTAAAGACTGTATTCCTGGCATCGCTGTCTTTCATCCCCCATTGTCAAAAAGCAGATGATGCGTACTTTGTAACACCCTGATCTCTGGACGAATAGTGCTGGAAACATACAATGTTGAGAAACTACAGCTATGAAACCAGTATTAGTAAAAAGGCACAGTAACTCTGAAAGAGAGATATTCTCTCCAAAGATTGTTAAAGTTGCAACTTGAATCAGGACGCAGAATTACTTGGCTTGAACAGCTGGGTATTTGTGTGGTATTTCTGCAGGACCTCTGGATATCTAGGACTCTTCTTACCTGTAGGACCTTATAACTTGCATGACTGCTAGTGATGAAGGGACTAATTGGAAAAGTGTATCAAGAGAAGTCAGCTGAGAACAGCTGAGTTCCCAAAGATCAGAAGGACTACGTGCCCCCATGTTGCTGAGATGGAATTATTTCCTCTAAGGCATGTCAAAGGAAAAGCTTCAGCAATCCCAAATGATACCTGGGACACCAGCTGGTACCAACAAGGGGTGTGAGATGTGCCAGAAGAGAGCACACGAGGGACTGGCCATTCAGGTGTCAGTCATATCCATCCTGATAACTGAAGGAGGTCCTATAGGTGACAACTTGTTGTCAGCTACTGAAAATGGGAGGCAGGGAAATACGCTGAAGAGAAGCATATGAGGTCATTCTGACCCTCTGAACTCTTTGGTTAGGGAGGAAAAAAAAACAGTAGATGGGGGGGGTGGGGGTGGAAGGAATCACAGAGTCATAAAGGCCCTGAATTGCACCCTAAGGTTGAAAAAAAAGTATTGAAATAATTCAAGGAAAGTACACACAAAGCATAAAATTAGAAGACATTTTTTGAAAACTGAAAGCAGACAGAAACTTTCTCTTTGATGTCTGGCAGAAGAATCATAGAATGTGTTGGGTTGGAAGGGACCTTTAAAGGTCATGTAGTCCAACCCCACTGCAGTAAGCAGGGACATCTTCAACTAGATCAGGTTGCTCAGAGCCTCATCAAGCCTGGCCTTGAATGTCTCCAGGGATGGGGCCTCCACCACCTCTCTGGGCAACCTGCTCCAGAAGAAATCAAAAGGTGGAAAACTTCAAGATGATTTCCTCTCCCCTGCTTTAGTGAGGTATGTTTATTTGGAAGATGAAGTGTGGTGGAACTGATACCCAGGTGTGTGACCTGCTCGTCCAGCAAGACAGCGAGGGAGTCCAGGACACCAGAAGCCGTCCATCGGTGCCTGGGACCGCAGCGGTGCAAAGCTCTGCAGAAATACTCATCATCAGGTAACTTGGTACCTTCACAAAAAAGACAGTTAATCTGAGCCAGACCCTAGAGCACTGACACGGAGAAGGGACCATGGAAACACGAAGGCATTTTGCTGTCTTTATTTCATCTGGAGAGTTGGAACATGTGAAGGAAGCTAAAGATAACCAAGAGCCAAGAAATGTGCAAAGCCTGCGACAGGTTCTCCCAGAGAGATGCTCATCTCTACCAGACTTCTGTTTGCGAATCATCTTTTTGCCTGAGGGGAGAATACCGGTTTGTATATAAGGTACCATCTGAAGAAGATAGCTAGAGGTGATGGATAAGGGCAACACAGAGCAGAGAAACTAAGAGCACAGAAACTTGGAAGTAAAATATCATCTCCAAGTCTCTTGCCCTTTCTGCAGTTTTGATCCAGCATTGACTCCATTAAATATATATATAATATTTATGTTCTGTAAGACAATTAAGGTAATTCTGAGGTACGCAAAACTGATTTTTTCATTGCTGCGTTTGGCAGAGAGAAGAATGCTTTGCCTTCTCCTCCTACTTTGGTATCACTTTGCTAAATAGTACTGAGACGGTCCTGCTGTTAAAAAAAAAAATGTTCAGAAAATAACTGTCATCTCTCAACTGGTAGGCATCGCATATTCTGTCTCAGAATCCCATCTATCACATCGCATTTTATTTACGCATTTTTTATGTGGAAGTTTCCAGGCTACTCAGAGAGACTGGTTCATCACTGTAAGACACCTGTGAAAACATGGCAGTATTACAATGCTCAAAAGTAAGAATGTTTAAAGCTACTTTCAGCACATGGCTCATGGGTGCCGTTAATGATTCCTTGCAGTACATTTGGCTGAATTCTATGAGGGTACCACGGCCGCTGAACGTAGGCCAGCAATCAGCGCAAGCTTTCTCTTCTGTTTGGTCTTTTTTGTTCCAAAGGAGCCGAAGCAGCCAGGGGAGAACCCCAGCAGCTTGGCCCGGCAGAAGCTCTTCCAGGCTCTCTCGCAAGAAATGAAAATAGTTCAAGCTTGATTGAAGCTTTGAGGTTCTCTCAAGTTTCTGCTTCCTTCTGAAGGATAAACAAGAGGTAACAAGAATCTGCTGTATGTGTTGGTTATTTAGCCTGCGCACAGCAACTTTGGTGTACCAAGGGATTTTAATCTTTGTGTAAATATTATAGCCATTCACAGTAATGCTTTAGGGGAGAAACAAAGAGATTTATTCAGCTGAAACCACAGGGAGAATGTCAATAGGCACAATGCGATTGCTTGATTTGGAGTTTAGTCCGGATCCTTGTTCCGATCAAATGAACTGTGGAATGTTTTAAAACAACTCGTTGTTTGTTTTGGGACAGTGTAAGAGAAATAGGGAACGGAGAGCTACAGAAATATTTGGGGAGTGACAGGGGAGAAAAGGCAGAAAGAGCACTGAACAAGGATGGGGGAGACTTTATTCATTCCCAGCCTTGCCAATGGCCAGGAGGGTGACTCCAGCTAAGTCACTTCACTGCAGCATGCCTGGTTTCCCTACCTATAAGATGAAGACACTGATAACTGTTCTCTTTTCAAGCCCACTTTGTTGCTAGTCATGGAAAGCAATACGCTAACAGGATGGATACTGCCATCAGGGTGTTTTCCTGGCATACTTTTTGCTGTCTGGATGATATACAACCACCACGGAAGCAACATGAAGCTCCTCAGACAACTTGCACCGTAGGGCAGCTGGCTGAAGCCCTACGTGCCTGCCCGTTGTGGGCCAAGGAACCGTCCAGAGAGAGCTCCTACAGTGAGATACTGCCAGCCCTGAAATTTCCGCAACTTAAAACAGGAGCCAAGGAAAACCTTCAAGCAGTGCAACATGAAATGTGCACAGCACAGAGATGAAAGACGGAAATCAAGACCATAAAACCTATCACCCGTAGCAAACAGATTGGCAAAAGTCACAAATTCCTTTTAAGATGTTAACCGAAGAATTCTTTTTAAGATATCTGCCAACTGCATTCTCAGTTTATTCCACCAGGTAAACTACAGTTGATGTTTTCAAGCATTAAAACTTGGCTGAAATGGTCATAAACATAACCTCGAAGGTTTGCTTCCTGCTGGCAGCGTTTCCATTCTTCACCCAAGTACAGTTGTCACCCATTTCAAAATCCATGTGCCTGAAAGAGCGCCGGGAACCCCAACAAGTGACAAACAGTAGCGTGGAACAAAACGTTCTGCTTTGCTCTGCTTTTCTCTGCGCTCTGCCCTCGAGGTAGGTCCTACATGTGTCAAAGATAATGTCTGTCGAAAACTATGACCTTGGTAATGTCTGTCATTTTCACAATACCACACTAGACTCAAGACCACTGTAACAACCCTAAAAATGAACATTTGAAGCGATGTCCTCTATTAGTTTTGCATTTAAGCAGCACAAGCATTTTTAAGGAGCACAAGTCATTTCGTCTCAACTCTAGACAAAGAGCAAAGCGATTTGGTTTAAAATGGAAGAAGGGAATGTAAAAAGTATTCATTCTGAACAGATGAGAGAGGATGAGGGTTCTCTCTGCTATTCCTCAAACCAGCTGTAAACATGGTACCTGAGGGATTAGCCTCAGAGAGACCTAAAACAAAAGAAGGGAATCTTTTGTTAAGAATAATTCAATAACAAGTTTTATGTAGCTTTGTTTCCAGCTTTGATCTTTGTTTGGTTAGAACAAACCTACTTTATTTTATTTAACTCTCAAGCTTGCTTATACTTGATTGCAAGGCTGATAAATGTGTTGTTCTCTCTTGGGAAATAACAAATTCAAATTTTGACCTCCAGGTGGACTCCAGATCTGGAAAGTGTCTCCTGCCAAGTGGCAAGGCCCACTGTGGACAGGGAAGAGGGAGGAAGGGAACCCACACTATGAGGAAGAGTTCCCTATGGCAGGCACAAAACAGCATCCATCCCACAAGAAGAGACGGATGAAGATACCTGGCAGCTTTCACAACTCTCAGAACAGCAGTCAGAAATAAAATCATTATGTGAGATACAAAGGTAATAAAAGTTAAAGCTGCCTAACTTTAGCTGTCCTAACAGGGGAAGGGCAAGTGAATTTTCTTTCTTGAGGCAGAGATTTGCATGGCGGGCACTGTTTCAGTACAGATGCCGAAGGAGCACAGTTCCACTCACAGTCTGCTCTTTGTATACTTGCTCATTTCTTGTCTTTCTCTACACCTGGACCTCTACCTCATTTCAAACCCATCCAGACAAGTTACATATTTTTGCTTCTATTTCTGAAAAATCTAGATGAAGAACCAATAACTGAAAACATAATTAAGAAAGAGATGCAAAATGCAAGGTAGTAAAACTTACTGAAATCATTAATATATGAGATGATTTCACATGTAAACCACCTAAAATTATGTTCTGCCAGACTATTTTAAAGGACATTCCTCCTCTACTACAAAAACAGAGAAGGGCAGCATAATTTTATCTGTGAAGTTATCATTTGGGAAAAACTGAACTATCTTTTTTAAAAATAAGTAAGAATGACCGGATTTAAATCAGAGTGTTCTGCAAAAAGTGCCTGAAAGTTCTGCCAAAATTCAGACTGCTTCCTCAGCTTTGAATATCATGTATGCTACTAACTGTGAAACAGGACAGCCTGAGGTAGTGTAAATGTGACCGAGTAGGCATTTTTCCTTTGAAATATACGCAATAGCTAATGAGCCCATGTAAATTACTTCCAATCAAATAACACTGATACTTAAGGGGTTGCCAATTAGATCTAAACTGAACTGGGAAATATAAAGGTTTTTCACTGCTGATGCAACTCTCGGCATATTCAGGAAGGCATCCATGAATTGTTTTGCTCCACTGAGTAATTACTTGCAAGCCAAATTCCTGCCCACTTTAGTTTTGCTTCAGTGAACATCCTTCTGGGGGAGTGGACCAAATCTCCAGGAAAGCCTTAATGACCAGAAACCTTACATCCCTGCAGATTTCCATTGTACCAGTACACCGTTTTCCAAACACCTTGTTCCCTTCAACAGATGGAAGTCACCAGATAACAGACCCTAATTTCCAGATGCACAAGGTGGCAAGGAGGCACACACATATTTGGAACTGTAATAGGCTATCAGACTGTATTGGTTTCATGAGCACTGGTAATGTTATTAGTTGAGTAATGATAAGCAGTGACAATGAACAGTGGATGGAATACAGTTCTGATGAGCCATACCTAGCTCCTTTTGTATGTTGTCAGGGATTCCTGTAATAGTCTTTCTCCTTTTGACTTTCTTCGGCCGTCTTACCACCGTGTCTGTGTAAATTAGAGACCGCCGAATGCTGGCTTGGCGGTCGAAATTCTCCCCTAATACATGGTAGAACAAGCAAAGCAACATTACTTCCAAGCACGCTGACATCATGCACTTTCTTCCACTAGTTTTGTTGTAGAAATGGAAAAAAAGGCATTAATAAATGATGTTAGCTTGGTCCTACAATGAAGCTTTACGCTGAAGGAAGATACAGCATATCGTCACAGTAAGGCTTTAGACACACATATCCGTTACATAGTATTGCAGGTTTTACACGGAATTTTGACTTCCTGAGCCCCGTTCAGGTCTGCTCAGAGCAGCTCTAATTCTACAAGTGAACAGAATCCTTGCTTGGATTTGGCCCTTTGTGGTTTTTGTGTGTGGTTGCTGCTATTTTTAAAGTAATGAGCTGCAGAAAAAGCAAATCTGCTCATGAAAATGAAAGATCACAATGGTTTATCCAGGAACAGACATTGCTATTGGCAACAGCTATTACAACTTCTTTGCACAGCTCCGTCATTAAATCACACAAGACGCTTCTTTTTCATTCCAAGTTGCTCTGAACCTGTCAAGTTTCTGGTGGTGATCTTTTAACATGAATACAAATAAGTACTATGGAGCATGCAGAGATCAAACTGATCTTGTGGTCTCATAAATGTTTCAGTCAGAGTGGAAGCTGCTTAAAATTGAAACTTTATAAATTATTATTAAAATATACAATGGCAAGAGCTGAAGAAATGTGTATGTAAGTGTATGTTGCCAGACAAAGCCTTATGATGACCATGTGCTGTATCATAATGGGACCCAGAAGCAACACTATCATTAAGGTTGAGCAGCTTTTCTTTAGGAATTCACTTTTGTTTAGAGGTTTATAATTTGGTCATTTTACTAGTAGCAAGATAAAACTTGCCCTATAGATTATGAGCCAATTCTCTGTAATTCTCTGTCACTTCTAAAAATCTACCACCCCCCACATCTCACACATAAGTTCCCTTTTTAGAAGTTAAAGCATTTTAAAGCACTACTAAATGTCCTTTAGATGACCCACTTAAACCTTAAATGTCAAAAAAACAGAATACACATGTTTATGGTTTTTGCCTTGTACACTTTTTTTGAAAATTGATGACCGAATTATTTACCTCTAAAAAGTGATTAATGCATAGTAACTAATATGTCATAAATATTACCCTTGGCTGACTACACATCAGTATGATGTGTGTCGTGCAAATAGCATAGAAAACCTTATTACCTCTATAAAGTTAAAGATACAGTCATATATTAAAGTATAGCATGTGGACTTTTGAAAATGCAAGTAAAAAATGTAGCAGTTTAATTCACCATATCGTAAATACAAAGACTCTGACTCTGTTTGACCAGAGCCTTGTGCTTCTGTGGGCCACGCGCATGCTAAGCAGAATCTTTGCAGCTACAAAGAAGTGCCAGTTTCATCTGAGTTTCGGGTTGATTGAAGTCTGGGCATATTAAGGGAGGAGGAAACCCACGAGATCTATAAAATTTAAAGCTATGGATCCCACAGGCTTAGTAGAAGTCCTAAAATTTTGAGACAGACTATCCACTGTCTGTGGCATTACCAATATTACCATGTGAGGGCCCTTTCAGGGTCACGGTCAGGACCAGGATAATGCTGCTGTGTGGGATAATAGTAATTCTAGCCACATTATAGCAAATCCAAAGAATTTGAAGGAGAGTGTTTTCCATCTCTGAACATATTTTTATCCATTCAAAGGCAAACAATTATGCCTGAGATGGTGAGCTGCAAGGAAATTAAAACACAGCTTTGAATGCCCTGGAATAAAATGTAAGTGGTAAGTAGAGGGTACAAACAAGGACAGAGTCTTTTACACGAAGCCTCAGACAGCACAAACAGGATGACCATGGGGAAATGTTACTGTGTCAGCTGATCCCCAGTAACTTCTTCCCCTGAACTACCCAAGAGCTAACTCAACCAATCCAGCTTCCAATGGCTTTTGATACACAAAGGCTTTTTGAAAGCCACTGTGCAAATTTGTAGAATTTTGAAGTAGCAGCTTCAATAAATTCCAATAAGCAAAATCGGAATGTCTCAGTCTTTTTTCCTTTCCTCATTGTCTTTTTTTTTTTTTTTAAGAAAATATTAATGTTAACATTAAATATGTTTTGCAGATTTAAGGATACTTTTCTCCTTCTGTCACAGGTTTGTAACAAATCACCTAAGCATTCCTCATACAGTTTACTCTGTTTTTCCCTCATACATTTTACTTAGTTTTCTTGGATTCACTGAAAATATTTAAGTATGTGCTTAAATCTCACTAAAATCAGTCAAGCCGGACTCAAGCAAATGCTTAAATGTTTTGCAGGATCCAGCCTGGAGCTGATCACCTCCACCATCACCAGACTCCTCCATCTGGAAAGAAAGTTAGTTCCAGAAAACCCACAAAAGCAGACACCACTATGTATTTTTAACCCACCGGATACCTAAAAGCAAAGACTGGCCACCACTGAAAATTCAGCCCCAACCCCTACCAGGCCAGAATAAGCTCAGCCCAGGCACTCCCAAAGACTGAAACTCCTTCCAAATCTGGACATCTAGTCAGCAGCTTGTCAGCCTAACGCAATGCCCCTGTGCCTCCGGGCTGTCCAACAGATTTTTACTACTACTGTATTAGTTGCAATCTGCTCACCGAAGAGCCCCGAAAGCTGAACTTGGGGAGCATTTGTTGCACAGCCACGTGAGAGGTCACTGTGGCAGAATAATTACTAGTGCACTGCTGAAAACGCTGTCAGTTGCCAGCAGCCTCTTTGGAGGTTAACCTTTTATTTCATGCCAGGAGTAATAAATGGGAAGTTTTTCGACCTCTCTTCTGGGAGAGTGAGAAAAAGAGCAAGCAAAGGAAAAAGCCAAATCAAAACAAAACCCGGTGACAGTTCGTTCCACAGCACATTGAACAAACGGCACTGAATTTTTGGTCTCTCTTTTCCTGCCTCGTGCAGTAACATAAGGAACTTCACAAAATAAAATTACTCGGCGTGTGGGAGGGCAGAGGAGGGGAGCAGATTGTGACTTTTTAAAGAGGAACAAGGACAGCGGCTTTTTTTGTGTGTTGTATGTGGTTCGCAGTCTGTTACTGTCGCTTGTCTTGTTGCACAGTAGTAATATAATTATTCCAAGGGAAAGGAAACAGTGGATCCCAGAGACCAGTCCGTATACTGCAACAGCAGTCTTCCTTTACAGCCCTCCCTTTCTATGCCTTCCAATTACTTTGTTTGTAAGGGAATAAAAGCTCAACAGCACACTCCAGAAAGGTAAGGTGTAATATGCACGTGCACTACTTTTATCAGAAAAGTTGAGAACCAATGAGTTTGCTGAGTACAAACCAAACAATTCAGGGGACACAATGTTTGCTACACCAGTCAAATTAAGCTGGTTGAAGTCACAAGCGTAATTTATCCAAACATGGTAATGATCCCAGTGACACTGAATTAAATCTATGAAGGTTATTTGATCTCTTTCACCTCATTTTTTTTCCCCATCTGTTTACTTCCCCCATATATTTTCAATACACAGGGTCATTACATCAAACAGCAGATTACTTTTTCTGTTAAGTATACCCCGTTCCTGCTGTTGCAATATCTAAACCCTGCTCAAGCTTATCAATTATGTCAGATTATCCGCTGTTCCTATAACTTGGCCTTCTGTATCCTGACCTGTATCCTATATTCCCTAGATAATGCCAACTGCCCTAGTAACATTTCCGCATTGCATTTATTTTCCTTCTATTAATTTTCGAGAGGTGGGGTGTTTGTAATTTTCTGTTGTTTTCATGCTGTTTATTTCAAATGTTTTCTGCTGTTTATTTAAGGAAACATCTCTTGTTGATTTCTCCGAGCTCTCTCATGTTTGTCACAGAAGTACTGCTTCTATACTATTTAAATAGTATTAAATACTACTATTTAAAATATTAGTTTATAAAAATATAGGTGAAAAAATTATTGGTAGTTAAGCAGGAAAAAAGAACACCTAATTTACTTTCGAAACAAAACCAAACATTGCAAGCTATTGATTGTAAGAGGGGGCACAGAGCCAGAGCGCGCCATATGGCATTTGAAATAAATTGGATATTGAATATCATCCTAGTTTTGGCAGGCAAACAGTCAGCTATTTGAATTAATTAATAATAGACAATCTTGATACTGTGCAGAAAAAGAGGGATTATTAAATTGAAGTGATAATTCAGCCTTTCACAGAAATTCTATTTACACACAACGAAGTATCTATCCAGCATTAGGCTTTAACATAATTTAACTCCCACAGAGTGGGAGTTCTGCAACTGCAAAACCAAAGAGCGTTTTCAAAATGAAGAGTTAATACACAGTTCATAACAAGAAAATGTGGACTATTGTCACGTAAGTGGAGTGTCTTACCAAAAGTCCTGCTCAAAGAGTAGTCCCATTAACTTTTGCTGTTCTTACCCTGCTCTCCTTGTCACCTAAACCTCTTCTTGTCAATAAAAATAACACCCTAGAGTTCTTTTTCTAGAATTTTGTAACATCTAGTCTTTGGAACACAGAAGTCCCTGATAACCTTCCTTACATAAAATTCCTAGAAGAAAATCCTGAAATATCATTAGCATTGCATAAAACATGATTTTCCATTATGGATCTTCAGTGCAGTCCACAGCAGAACAGGTATTTATCAATTATCTTCTTGTATTTCATGAATACCTAATGCCGTTTCAAGCCCACGTTATGTAGAACATCTTCATTAATGATCATTTTAAGGGATTTTGAGGTTTTCTCATTAAGTTCAGAGATGAACTATTAAACACAAAACACTGTTTTCACAGAAACATGCAGTAGGTAATTTAAAACTCATGCATCAAATATATGAGTGTCAAAATACTACCCAACTGCATGATCCCTTTTTATCCCTTCCCTCCCTCATCAGTATAATGTAATTACTGAAATTAAAAGCCTACCAGTCACATTAATAGGAACCACATCTGTTTGGACTGCCTGTGCTTGTTGTCGCATTTTCTCTTCTGGTGTTGGCAGCGGGAGTGACTTAGTCCAGTTGGTTTGGGTGTTGATATCTGACAACTCATTTGAAACTGCAGTTTTAGGCCTTTTGATAGTAATAAGCTTTTCTTCTTCAGGGGAAGAGACGGGACACTACAAACAGAAATACAAGCAACAATGTAAGGTCACTACAAAAAAAATAAAGGCAGGACTATGGTATTACTAAGGTATTGCTGCTACTTTCAGCATGATTGCTTGTGGAGCAAAATGCACTCTCACAAATGTCACACTTTGACCTACAAAAGAGTGATTTAAAAAAAACCCAACCAACCAACCCACCCACAACAAAACACTTGGATTCTATTTATCCAAAACATCTGATCAGTCAAAGGACCATATACCAATGAGAAAGAAAAGAGTGGTCTTGAGCAGCGCAAAGCACAGTAACTCATTATCTTAACACACCGACACTGTCCCTGGAGTGATTAACCCCTCCCGGTGCCCTACTAGGAAAATGAGATTTGAGCACTGCTTTGCTCTAGCCGCACTAGGTTGTAAGGATGCGTAAGGTCTCAGCAAGAAGCCTATTTTGAAGAAAGACATTTTGGGAGAGCTCAGTAAAAGAGCCAGCCAATGCACTCTACAAAACCATCAGCCACAGATCAGTGAGGCAGCAGAAGTAACTGTGTTTTGGCCTTGGAGAAACTCATGCCACAGTGGGGGGGTTCATTTTGCTCTTTTTTTCAGGGATGAAGTAGATAACAGTATTAATAGCCACAGTACTAGCCCACGGCAAACCCCGAGGACAGGCAGGTTCAGGGCACGCAGAAGACATCACTGGGGCTTCTAGCAGGTGGTCACAAACTCCAGGCAAACCTGGGAGAAGAAGCCTTCTCTCCTCCCAGCTTGTGCCAGCAAGGCACCCCAGGGAATCCCAGAAGCAGGAGAGGAAGACCTGGAGGAAAACCAACCTCTGCCTCCTCCTGTCCCCAGGCAAAACAAAAGAGAGAAGAAAACCATGTAAGAGGAGTTGCGTAGAGGCTGCAGCGCCAGCAGAGATCTCTCTGCAGCCTCCCGACCCCTCTGCTTCAGGGGTGTTTGCTTGGGCTGCTCGGCACAATGGACCTCCCTCTCTGCCACCAGACGGGAGTTACAGTCCTTCCCGCCTTTGCTTTATTCCTCTCTCCCTTTGGAGAGCAGACTACTACCCAAAATAGAGCTGTCAGTACTGGATCACTGCCTCTCCTGGTAGTTACTCCCTCGCTGCTGTGCACAGGCATAGAAAGAAACATCACAGCTCTTTGTAACATGGATTTTTTTTTTTTATTAGTATGGGTTTTCAGTCTAAGCGATCTGTTTTCTCTTAAAGCTGAGTGCTATACAAAAGACATGCCCAGACACTGTGCCGCAACCACTGTTTATCATTTCTGATTTTAATTTTCTTCCTGTTACCATGAGGAGTTCCCACTGTTTATAAATAAATAGCCATTTATTTATTCTATTATGCCTCAACTCTACATCCTAAAGGACAGGGCTCAACATTTTATTTAATAAAAAATAATAAAAAAAAGCAACTTCCAGGCAAAAAGTAAAACAATAGAAAAATAGAATACCTTCACATAGTAATAAAAAAATTTTCAGGCAATGAAATTATTATTAATATCATTCTGTGGTTTGGAATCACACTTTGAAACGTGGGAACTTTTCTTCAAGGAAATAATCCATTTCTGTCAGTCTTGTTTCTTTACTAGGGAGGCTGTAGAAAAGGGTTCAGCCCTGTGAAAGCCACAGCAATTCTTTCAATACAGGCTTATTGGAGGACACGAGTATTTTTTCAGGCCCGCATTGTTTCTAAAAGGTTCTAAAACCATTTCTATAAAAATATAATGTGAATGCTTATCGTTTTAGGGGTGTGTGTATATACTCTGTTTATACACATAGAACAGTGCGGGCACACATACGCATACGTACCTACACACAAACACAAGGACTTCCTCACCTCAAGTTGCTCAAATTTATAAAAACCTTAACTAACTTAAGTAATCTGGGAGAGAACTGCCATTGCAGAAGGGAAAGCTGCCTCCAGGCCATTCTTCCCCCCAGTTTCGTTTAAAAACAGCTGAGAAAGTGTTGTAAGGAATGTGGCATGGGGGTGCTAGCCCCATGTCACGGTGGGCACATGTGTGGACTTAAAGGAGTCATCAGGCATTGAGGCAGAGAAATATACTTTCCCCCTTCTACAAAGGGCTTTTCTCCTGCCTGAACCAGGGCACCGAGGGAGACGCTTCAAGCCTGGTTTTGCAGTTTGTGTGGGGTGAGGATGAGCTCCAGTAACCTTCGGGTGCTCTGCTTGGTTGGTACTGTCAGCATCAATATCTGTCACATTCAGACTGTACCGCAATGCCAGGTCTCTGCTGTCATACAGCAGCCACCAGGGGCTACTCCAATATGTCAAGTAACAGAGATACTGGCTACAAAGCCACCGTTCCTCTTCAAGGAAATTACCCAAACCAGGCAGAACCCTTTTTCCATTACAGTATATAAACAGAAAAACTGAAGAACTGAAGCTTCTACTACAAGGGAAGCCTAGTTATCCAAAAAAAATATGGAGCAACAGTCACAAATTTTGCAGAATTAGAAGTTGAGAAAATTTGGGACAGATGGAGGAAGATGGACAGAAACGAATCAGCTCAGTGAGCATGTAATGAATTAAAAGCAATTGAAAACCCAATCGTGCAGTTGATGTCAAAGCACCGTGTCAGTGAGAAATTATTTTCTGCCATAGGACAGCGGTGTGTACTTCTACAAAATAATTCAGTGAAAGAGTTGCAGGCGGTGTTGGGTATAGGAAGAAATGCTCACGTTTCACCTGAAGGTAAGCTTTCCATGGTTCCTGGATAAGCATGACATTCTCTAATTATATAGTCTTTCTTCCAAAGTACTCACAATGATAGTGGTGTATTTACTCGGTTCTGTGACGTGAAGATACTTTTAAGGGGCATGACAAAGTCACACACAGCTTTATTGCACACAGAGGAAAACATCAGCTCATCTTTCAGCTTTCTTCACGTAGAAATTATTTACCTCTATAATCAGGATGAAAATAGGGATTTACATATTTTTAGCAAACATTCCCAAATTTACAACACAGAAGCTTGCTGGAAGATGCAGTGAATTGCTGCTGTATAACAGGAAAGTCTTCTCAACTAAGGTCTGTTACATCAGAAATAGAACTGGACTAAGCAGTACTGTGAGATTATGTATCTGCTTAGCAAAGCTGATCATAAACACTATGTTCATAAGAGAAGAGAGAGCACGTGTCCCATATTTAAAGCGTCTCTGATTCATAATAGCTTTACTGCTAGACTTAAATGGCCAAATTTCTGTGCAACGGGATGTTTCCTGATCTCCTCAGGAAAATTCATTGGAATTCGTCCTTTTTAACGGACCAGGGAAGAGGGAAAGGTGGGATGCGAAGTGAAAGCAACAGCCTTGGACCTTGCAGTGTTTCCACAATCGTGCATTAGAGGGGAAAAAGCATGAACTTTCAAATGGGAGTTGAAATGAGAATCCAGGAGAGAAATGGCCTATAAATACCCTACAGACAAGCTATATGTCTCAGTAAGCCAGAGCCTTGCTGTTGCCTTGCTGATATATTGTCCCCCAGCCTACTCAGACGCTGAGATACAACCAAAGGGTTTCACTATCTCAGCATATTCATGGTATTTGAGAGGTCCCAGATGACGAGTGAGTCTACGCTGTGTGTCTTGCAGCACATGCTGCCTAAATATAATTTTATATTCCAGGGGTTTATACTACATTGTTTGAAAAAAGATGGGACCTCCAGGAGGAAAATTCAATCCATACAAATTTCACCTTTCAGCAAAGGAAGTTCAAACTATGTGTTTTACCTCACTGTCTACTGCAATCACTTCTAAAATTATAATTTCTCTGGGAAACAAAACTGAGAAATAAAAAATCAGCATTGTGGACAGCAGCCATACCAATTCAGCTGTCTGTTATTATTTGCCAACATCCTATTTCTTCTTCAGCCTTTTACTAGGTTTGATGGCTTGAAGTGCCCTTTTAACCAATGCAAAGGGATCAAGACAAACAGTAACAAGGAAAAAAACCCCAACCCTCAAACCTTTAAATTCCTCTTTCTTGGTCAATCGAGAAAGTCACTTTATGTGCCTGCTTCAACCCGTGGGGTTTCACACTGTGTTATGGAACACTGCCACATTATAAATTTACGTGAATTTACACTGCAGTTGAATTAGTCACGTCTTGGTCTATTTGGTGTCCTCCAGGCCAAGGTCCCCAGCCTAGTCCCTCCAATTTTCATAGAATATTCCCTTTTATTACTTCTAAACACAGATCTTCAGTTGTACTTGCCAACTTTGCTATTCTACTAAATCTTTCACTTCATACCCTTCACTATCTCAGTAAGGAAGGGATTTTATTTTTTTTGTCAGCAGAAAATACTGACCATCAAGCAAGTTATCACCTTAACTAGCACTGTAGAGAAGTTCCTTTCTTATTCCTCTGTTGCAATGGGATTAAAAACAAAAGAAGAGCTGCACCGCATCAGTTCGGAGCTCTAAAAGCCTACCTAGTATCTGCCTTATGATAATGGGCAATCAATGATATACAGGTGAAATTAAATCAGAGGATGCATACAGTGGATACCTTCCCCTGAATATTCTCTCAGCATTGGACGGAGTCCTCCCCCACCCAAGAATTTACCCAGTTGCTTTCTAAATGCATGTAAACTCTCAGCATCCACAATTCTTGCAGCAATTGCATGGTGTGAGTATGTAGTGAGTGAAGAATTACCCTCTTTTGTTTGTTCAGAGTTTCTGTACTCACTTCCTTATGCTTTGGCATTTTATGCTTTGACCTGCTGTTTCAACTCAGTGAATTGATGAGTATTTTCAAGAGAATGTGACTGCTGATTACAAGAGCATCCCCATGCAATTGCAGCAAAGGGTCAGGGAGGCCAGCTGAGGGCACCAGCACCTAGAAGTATCTCCAATTCTGCCAGAGACCATGCCTCAGGGCTCTCAGGCATTCCCACCTCCAAAATGGGGTGCCCAACTGCTTTAGCTCCTCTTAACACCAAGCAAAATTTTGGATTAGACCTCCTCATATCCCTCAAGCCAATACAGTTAATGCATTTGTTTTCACTTAAGACTAAGCAGTCTGCAGATACTCAAGAGACAACTAACAGTTTGGCTGAGTACAGTGGCAAAACCAGGCTTTTTTTTTCCTCATGAATAAGCAAAATAAATGTTTTTGCACCTGAAGCTTAACAGACTGTATCAAGGCAAAGTTCATAAACCATGTGACAGGACCTTGTGAAAAACACCATGAGTTTTTGGCATACAAACATTTTCATAGATGGAATAAAGACATGATACAGTGCATGCCTGGGAGCAAGTACTCTCTCTAGCTCACATTCATCATTTAAAAAAATATATGTTACTCCAAATTAGTAAAGTTTTTGTTTGGCTAATTAAAAACCAATGAGGCAGCCAATTAAATAAAACACAGTGTTCATTGGAGGAGGGGTTTCAAAGGACGCGAATGCTAACAGGCAAAAAAGAATTTAAAAATCTCAGTGAACCAAGTACACAGAGGATATTGGACTGCAGACAAAAAGGAGTAATGAGGAAAAATAAAGGAAACAAACCTGGCATGACATTCGTCTGTTGAGCAGTTGTTAAGGGTTTTGTTTTGTTTTGTTTTGTTTTTAAACAGAAAACAGAAGCAGGTAATGACTGAAGGCTAAGAGCAGAAGGAGACTGAATATATGCTAAATGCTACAAGTAACATCAAGCTGCAGATATGGCAGCTGGATGGTCCCACTCGTGGGCAAGGTACCTTGTTGCTCCAGGGAACCAAGTTACAGCAGGCGCTAATGCAAGACTGAGAGATGCAGTCTAACAGACTAGACTGTTGAGCAAGACAAAAAGAAACAAAGAGAATGAGTGATAAAAAGAGAAAGAAAAAAGAATGAGGAAAAAAAACACACAGAAGACAAATACATTTAATATACATAATTATACATTTCAGAACATAAGGGGAAACGCATTTGAAAGCGACATCCCAATACATCTTTGATACTCGGAAAACAGAGCGATACTGAAGGACAGGAATAGCTCCCACGTCGCGTCACCAACAGTGGTAGGTAAGAGATGAGAAAGAAGGACACTGGTCACAGTACTGAGATTTAAAATCCAGATAAACCAATTTAATCTCCAACAAACTCAATTAGGATCAGCAGAAATACACTGCAGTGGAGCTTGGTCTGTGCTCTATTAACATAACTTGTAAGAATCAACCTAAAAGGGCAGTCCCAAGAACTTCATTTTCTATCACTCAGAGACTTCAGGTTTCTGTGTTTTCTAATTTTGTTTGCTTGGTTTTGAGTTGGGCTAACT
The DNA here is from genome assembly GCA_013398915.1 of Dromas ardeola. Taxonomy (NCBI): domain Eukaryota; kingdom Metazoa; phylum Chordata; class Aves; order Charadriiformes; family Dromadidae; genus Dromas; species Dromas ardeola. Next base: position 201,038 of record VYZM01004605.1, on the reverse strand, counting down.
TGCCTGCTTATCCCTAGCCTTCCTTCAAAACAGCAAATGTTCTGCTTATCTTAGACATTTTCTAAGACTCACACTGAACCATGTGCTTTGCAGTATGAATATTACCCTCTGCTGACAGACACCCACCTCCACAAAACATGATAATGTGGATCAAGGTCTCCTCTCACATCACCTAGACATGGTTTCATGCTATGTCTCCAATGAAGACAGACAAATGGAGTACCTGGCTACATTATTTTTTTCAAAGCAGATTAAAAAGAGTAGGGAAAGATGGTTTCCTTTGTGAAATCACTGTGAAGCAAAACATAGTTTTTCTGCAAGTTGGGAATTATGTCAACTTAGAAGCAAATTTCCGAACAGTAAATAGCTATTCATCCATCCATCATTATTCTGCAGTTCTCAAATTTCAACTATTAAGTACTGCATGTACAGAATTTAAATGTTGGGTTTTTTGCTTTGAATAGACAACAAAGCTACAAAGCTTTCATCTAGTGGTGAGGAGTTCACATTTTGTATCACGGGAATTTGGTGACCCCAGTTCCACACTGTCACCGAAGAACTCTTCTGACAGCTGAAATATGACTCGCTCAAGGCATAAGACTTCTTAGAATTACTTGGCACTCTACCAGCAAGATTATAATTCAAGTTGAGAGATCTGTTGTGGTAAGTGTTCATTTTAAAAAAGAGTAAAATTTCAGGCCATTACAAAAAAGGCCAATTTTGAAAAGATACTGGTCAAGGGAAACCACTAAACATTGAATTGCACAATATGAAGGGAGAATCATGCTACCTTTTACAAGGGATTAATGCCTTTCTGAGCTGCAAATAAGAGCGGCAGGGTTAAGGTTAAGGTTCTGAGATAATCAGTAACATTCAAGACTGAAATTGGCAGCTATCTTTCTCTACACCTCTGAATCATGCTTTCAGCTAAAAATATTTAAAGGAAACTATTCCAATTTGAAATTGAAGTTCTATCCTATCCTTGAAGCACAATTAGTTGCATTATTTTTTTTCAGAATGCACAGAAATTGTTAGTAACACGTTATGTTAACACTCAAAAAAACTCTTAACCAAGATAATGACAGCTTTTAGGTTTTTTAAGAGGCCTCACCCATGCTTATATGCTTTCATCTATGTACTTTCATTCAAACTGTTGAAAAAGTGTATTTATATTTTTTAAATGTTACATTAGTTTTACATGTGCAGATGGTCATATGCTGCACAGCATTGGCTAAGACCAGTTGATAATATATATGTATGCACATATATGCAGTACATTAATAGCAACAATGTGTTAAAACTTTCCCAAGTGGAAATCTAATTCCACTGATTTCAGTAAGGTTTTGCAAATTATCATTATAATGTATTCCACGGGTATGAATGTGCTTTACATTCTCTGCTCACTGCCAGTATATACCACACACAGCTAAACAAGATGCTCTAACATTCCCTGCCAATACACAGCTATAATGCAATCACCACCTGGATGAGAGACTCTACATATTCCACGGCACCTTTTATTATGTGATTAAAAACCATGGAGGACAGAACTGAAAACACTGTACCCTTTGAAGTGAGTTCTCAGGATTTGCACACTTATAGAGACAGAGTTATATCATCCATGCTAGAGGCACATATGGTTTAGTAATGATTCAAAGAAATTAAACTGTGTTACAATCAAGCATATCCTCCCACTCTCTGAGCAACAGTTTGTGGCAAAGTATTCTAGAATTATCTATCTTGAAAATCCCAGGAACTCCAGCATTTCAGGTTTGGACTGCCAGGGTTCAGTGCATCTTGCTTTCCACCCCAGCAGTAACGTCCTTTCCCCCAACACCAAAGTTAGCTTCTCTTTCAGAGCCCACAGGCACAACAGGGTAAGGTAATGACAGGGGAGCAAAATTTCTTTTCTTCTTTAGAACACTAATGCAACTTACTAGTTCTGTAATTGAAGTGTATATAAATTAATGTATATATAACAATATGTCCTGAAAACTTTCTTAGGATTTTTGCTCAACTATCCTTTCTCTTTCTCTATTTAATTCATTTCTAGGTTCTGAGCTAAGCATACATGGGTCGGTATATAAACAGGAAGGCCATGAAGCAAACAGAAAGGAAGCGGATAAATCCAAGTTAGTGGGCAACCTTTCTTTCTTCTGGATGCCTTTACGCAAACAGTTGGGATGCATTAGGGCAAAGCCTCTACCTAATGAAACTGCCTGTATTAGCAATTCAAAGTGTACACATGTCGCAGTTACAATTCGAGTACACCAATGGCTGGTTAATAGTTCTTCCTGCTACTTGAATGTAAATGCGTATCAGATTCAAAACAGCCACCCTTGCTGGGGTCTTCCCTCCAGAACATCACCAAACTCTTCCTGGTTTTCACACCTTTACTGTGCCAGTGGGAACTTTATATAAATGCATGGGTAGAACTGGGACTTTTAAGAGACTACAGAAGTCAGATGACCTCCTATCACTACAATTCAAAGGAATAAGCATCTTTACAATCTTCTAAAAATCCTACCTTATTTGAACAATGTTATCGCAGACAATTAAACTGCACCAAGCATGTATTGCTTGCAGCACTTTCCCCCCCACCATTACCTTTTGTTCAATTTCTTCATAATCATCCTGGTAACTTCCACAGATTGCGCTGGAGGACGAGGAGAAGGTGGGGCCCTGAGAGTAATACTGCGAGCTCCGGTAGCCATCCCGCCGCAGCTTGTCACACTCTACCGAGAGACAGAGAAAGAGGAGATTAATTCATGATAAGAGCCATTACTGTTTACGCTTGGTGTACTACGCGCTTACAAAAGTACACAGCATGTTCCTGAAAATGTTTACCATGCATTAGCATTGTCTGTCCCAAGTAACAGAACCCAAAGGTGCATTTTCTTATATTTGCATCTGTATTTTCCCCTCCGTCACATGTATTATATACATATGCCCACACGTAGCATATATATACACAGCTTTTATTGAACCTAGGAGATGGCAAGAGCTTTGGAAAGAAGGGGGAAACGGATTTATTCATTTATTTGAGGCCTGGCTCGGTGTCTTGACAGATGGCAGCACCTCGCAGGATGGGAGACGGAAGCATGTGAGTAACACCGGGGGTCTCGTTTGCCAGGCCGGTAGACATCCATTATGTGCCTTACACTTGAAATGATGATGTTGCTCACTACTCAAGCACCATCTGCTAAATAACTTTGGCACTGACCACTTGTCCTGTCTTCCTGCCCACGGAAGAGTCCATTTATTGTGATTTTGGAGAGAGACATGCAAATCATGAGCATCTCAAAATCTCGTCACTGCAGAGCACGTGTAGTTTAATACTAAAGAGTTTTCAAAGTTCAGAAAGAACTCAGAGCAAACATGCATCCCCACTCAAAATGGCCAAAATCCCACTCAGCACCTCATCCCCCCCCCGTGCCCCAGGTTTTCCACAATCATCTTCCCGCCTCCTAATTGATATTCAGTGTGATTGTGCTAAAGAATAACAGACGCCAGAGCATAAGGAAAAATTAAATGTTCAAGATGCAGCAACCAAACTCATCAGCCCAGCCAAACTGTTAGCTTTACATTTCCAGAGACAGATATCTGAATCTGTTGAAAGATGAGGAAAGCAAAAATAAAATTAAGTATTTGGTATATTTCTGTCTAAGGAACTGAAATTTCTGCACAACACACAGGCATTATCATGACACAAAGCGCTTTTATCATCACTTGCTGAAGAAAGACTTTCTGTGATTGTATCATCTGTCTCTCCATCTTGATCTTTTTAATACCCCTTAAAATGGAAAATATGCAATGTTTATATTGAGGGCAAGAGAAAGACTTTTGCCTAGCAAATGATAAGGTGGAATTACAGTTTGCAACTCCAGCATACACTTCCTCTATTATACTCAGATTCTTCTGAGACTGAGGTCTGGAGGACTCCGTGCTGATGGGTTAACTGGTCTAGAGCAACCACAGCTCTACGAGGATTTAATCAGTGCAGAGTCCCCTGCACCTGAACATGCACAATGAGAAGGCAAGCTTACAGTTTGACAACCAGCCGTCTCCATTAGAGCCAGATCTATGTCTTAGCCTATCACATGTTTCCGTATGGGGTCAAAAAAGGGCAGTATGGTATGAACCTGTCACTTCTCTCAGAATTCCAGGACCAAGGGTGGTGTGGTGGGTCTGGAGATCCCGATCAATTGCTACATCTCAGGAACAGAGAGTTGGTAACCGTGTTTACCTGTTTCGCACATGTGAGCACGCCGACACTGCACGCATCTGGCAAACAGCTGCTGTACTTCAGGAGGGGGGTGAAAAATGACTGCCAGCAACCACAACAAAACAAATTCCTCCACCGCCCTTCCAAATCTGGCACTGGATCCAGCCAGATCCAGCACATAACACTCACAAATGTGGGCACACTGATGGGCTGTTTGTCAGTTTGAGCTACAAATCAACAGGGATGCGCAGGCCGCGGCAGAATAAGAGAGACCAAAGACTTGCATCAACTTGTAGCTTGGGTTAATGCGCTAAGTTGTCAACTTAGACGCTGCAAGTTTTATGTTCGGATCAGTTGCTAATCACCACAAACAAAGATGAAGACAACCTAAGGGGTACGTAAGAATGCAGTTATTTTTCCTCCCGTTTTTGGGATAAGGCCCGAGGTCCTGGCTGGCCACTTCTACAACTCTCTGACATCAGGCATCACGGCACACCCAAAGGGCCATGAGCTCTTACAGAGTGTGATAGATGCACCCTCTTGTATTAATTGCTTGACCTTACTTATTCTTCTAACCCAGGAGATGAAGATGATGAATGGTGCACTTCATGAAGGCCAGAAGAGCTCCAAAAATTTAAGGAAGTCAACACTGAAGACCTCAAGTCCACCGCAAGCTCAAGTGGACTGACAATAAAAAACTGGCAGTTTATCAAGCTCACAACCTACGTTTGTCCACAGCAGAAGATCCATGTAACATCAGAAGCTATTGCAGCAATGTTGATGAAGAAGCCAAGAGAATCGCTATGGACTGCCAGGTGAACCACAGCAACAAAAAGATCTGTCCCCAGGAACAGCTTTTCTGTTTATGTACTGTCACTGCACATTTCACAGCACAGCAGGAAACACACACCCTGGACGGCACCTGAGGCCAACAAACCTCAGGAGAGGTTTCAGGCAGATACCTTTTACCTCGCATTGCAACAGCCCAGAAGCACAACGATCACCGTATCTAACTGAAGCTACTGTCACTGCCAGACCAAGGGTGGCAACTGCTGTTTAAAAACTGTTCTAGCTGGAGGCACATTCACCCCCATCTCATCACTATTATTAAATGCGCACATGGTCTTCTGCAATAAGCAATAAGGTTTGTATTTTTTAGATAAATGGTTTTTTATTTATGTAAAATACACTCAGGAAGAAGCTTGAAATTCCTGCTCTAGGAAAGATTCCAGATATACTTCCTTTTTCCCGGAGAAGCAATACCTTGTCCTATTCCCACAATCCCAAACAGAGAGGAGCACTATACGCCGAGTTGGTGAAAAAGTTCTTACAGTTATGCAAGTTATGTCAGAGATGGAAAGCTGGCTATGGAACAGAAGGATACAGCCAGTTCCAGTTGTTAATAATCTTCGATTTTAATAATGTGACAATATGTTAGTCTTAGCTGAGCCAGGGACATACACACACTTGCACCCAGTGGCAGGGCTGCCATTACCCACATTATCCAATATAAAAAACCATGCACAGACTTTCCATATTTCTGCCTAAGAACTTCCAGGAAAACCCCAGGAGACTGCATCAGGCAGGACACAAACACCCGTTCCTGAGGATGCGCCTGGAATCTGCAGCACATGCTGCAGTCAAGCTCAAACTCGTAAGCTTGCATGTATCCGATCTAAAATGTGCAATATTATTGCGCTGCAGACAAACCAGTTTTGTTTACATAGACACTGGCCATTCGCCCAGGAGGACCAGGAAAAGAGCCACTGCCTTGGCAATTGCAGTCAGTAGCTGCACTGGGTGGTGCCACAGCATGAAGGCTGGAGCTACCTCCCCTTCATCCCCCAGCTGCTTCTGGGGCTGAGCATGCAGGGGTGCTGCCTGTCACCTTCTGCTGCCCTGCAAGTGCTTTTCTGGCTAGGGAAAACCATAGATTACTTCTTGTCCGTCTCCTTCTGTACTAGTGATACATTCAATTTGAAAACTTCCTCTGTATTATAAACATCGCTTAAAAACAACCGTAGTCAGATTATATTATAATGTTATTTATACCCACTTATATGGTACAAGTTAAACCCTTCCTAGAGAAGGAAATTTTGCCTCAAGTTGTTTTGCTGTTCACAGGGTAGTTTTAGTTAAGCATGAAGAAAGCACATGGGAAATGTGGTCAAAAACCTTTTCAAGGCCCCCTCATTATTGCCACAGTTATTAGAACAGGGTAGATATGATGTTCAGGAGGTACATGATGGAAGAAAATGCATTAAAGCTGTCAGCGCCCAACATCATTACGTCCAAGTTGCTGCCATATACCCAACCACTTGTACGTCTGCTCGGCATTTCGTTACCGCAGGGTTTGCTAAATCCTGGCAATCCCTCCCGCTAAATACATAGGGGAACGTGCGGGTACCAGCAGCACCACGTCGAGAGCAAGGGCTCAGCCAAGCCAAGTGCGACTCTGCACCAGAGTTTTGAGCCACAAGCACTGAATTCAGCGCTGCTGTGAAAAACACAACCTCCCCATGTAAAACCTTATAGCCTCCAAGACAGGCAGTCATGCCAAGCGTGCAAGGCCTCTCACAGCCCAGATCTCCTCTCCCATTTTAAACGAGGAACTTGCACATAATTGCATCTGACCCTGAGCTGGTAACACACAATGGCAAGTCTCGCACGCAGAGGCGACTTACTGCTTTTCCAACAACTTGAAACCATACTCTTACATGATAATTTGAGCCACAAATCACCAGAGTGAACAGAAGGCACAGCACTGATATCTCAGTAATTCGTCTGACATGGTATTACTGTGGAAAACCAGGATTAACGTTTTCCTTGTCTCCTCAGTCAAACCTACACGCTGCACCGCTCCGTGATGGAAGACCAGGTTTGCTGGGAGGGAACTGTCTTGGCTCTTTCCCTCTCCTTTAACCGACTTTGGTAACATTTCGTACTGCAGCACTTCCTGCCACTAAAACTAGTCACATCATCTTGAAAGTTTGTATGAAGGAAAATGCACCGCCCTGCCAGCAGCAGAACTGGTCAGAGGGAGATGGATTCATGGTCATTTTCAGAAGTTTTCCTTTTTCTTTTAAATTGTAATGGAACTGTGCAAGACCAGGTGGCATTTTTCATCAGCTTCTTCATCGAACTGTTCTTTTGCCTGCCGGGTTCGGGGTGCGCCGTACCGACCTGGTTGCAGGGAGAAAGGCTCCAGGTGCTGATTTCAGGGCTGGACCCCACCTGAGCCTGGGATATCTCCCCAAGGTGCGGCCCCAGCAACAGCGCAGAGCCACAGCTTTCTGCCAGTCCTCCATGCCTCAGGCATGAACGTGCAGCCACCACTCACTAAATTAGCCCTAATGAGATTACTTGTATAAGTAAACACTGCTCACGTGACTGTTGCAGGATCAGACCTTAAGCTCTGCAGCTGTCTACATCCACACGTACATACTCTCGCAAGCATGTATTAAGAGTTTAATATAAAAAAATCCACTTTTCTGTGTTTCTAAGTATTTATTAGTAGCCAGTAAAAACACTGGTTAAACAATTAAACTACCACGATACTCACAAGTATAAACTTAAAAACTTGGCATCAAGGTTATTCAGACATCTAAATAGCTCGGACTTGCTTGGCGTAACTAGCCACTTCACTGGATGGGTCAAGCAATGAAAAACAGAAAGACAGCATCCCAGAAACATCTGAATTTGCCTCATATCCAAGAATAGCAGCTGGAGCTTGAGACCAACTGCTAAAACCCAAAGAGAAAATGCCAGTCGGACCAGGAGCAGCTTCCCAGAGGAGCAGAGACGCTGCCCACCCAGCAAAGCTGCCCAAAGCCATCGGCACAGAACCTCCCCCCCCCCTCCCCCCCGGTGCAGAGGGAGAAAGGGGAAAGACCAGCACACACTTGCTTGCCTTTGCACCATCCCCTGTTGTCTCCTTGTCAGCAAGAAGGGACAAGCGATGAACTGACAGCTGCATCGGCATGCTTGAAAAATTATCTCAGCTAAAGTCAGGGTGACTTCTTGGCAGAGCCTTTCATGTTGTAACTTGTATTTTGTAGAGTGGGATTTTTTTATTTTTTTATTTTTTCTTTACTAGAGAGAGGCTATTAACTGCAAGAGTCAGCTAAACTGTCAACTGCAGAAATAAATCTGCTGACTAGTATATTAAAACACATTTATCCATTCACTGCACATATCACTGGAAAACTGCTCTACTCCCTGAGGTCAGAAATCTTTTTTTTTGTTTAAATCAAATCTTCAAACATTGTAGTCAAACCCTTTTTCTGTAAATACCCACAAACTACATTCCTCCCCTAAGTCACAACTACAAACACTACCTTATACGTAGCTTTTCAAAATTTCATCTAAACGCAGACAGGCTGTAGTATAACATACATGCATCTTGTAAAAGCAAACTTGTGAAAGTGACCCATTACTTTACAGGTCACACTCCACTTTAACAATCACAGTATGTACTGTATCACTGCTTTTTGTTTTAGAAGAATCTTCGGTTTCAAAGCTGAAAAAAAATCTGTGTATCATTTTAATTTACTTCATGCATCTTTTGAATTTGTTTTTCTAGTTGAGCTGAGACAACCTCGTGGGTTGGCGACAGACAGGTGTTGGTATCAGAAGACCTGGATTCCCGATGCAGCATTTGCTGCATCCGAGCAAACCACTTCAGGTTAGATCCAGTCACGAACATGACACCTACAGACAGACACGACACAATCTAAATTTCACGTATGTCCCTCCTAAATTCAGAGTCCAAGCGAGTATCTACACTCTGCCTGCAGCACGCAGGTATATAGTGACGCACCTCAGGGTAAGGACAACTAAGGAAGAACCTGAGGTGCCTTAACTCTCGTCCTTGCCACGTGAGTAACAATCAGCGCCGGGTCCAAGGCTGCAGGCATCCCTCTCATGAGCAGCAGAACGTAACAGGGATTTCAACATCTCTGCTTCTGAGGATTATGTGCTTTTTATCCAACAGTTGCTTAAAATAAAGTGCTGCAAGTTAAGAAAGGATTTTTCATGTAGAAACAAATTTATATTCTTTAAGGATGGGGTGAGCACAGGCTGAATCTCCAACTTCCTAAGAATGTGATCTAAACACCAGGCAAAAAAAGGTTGCCACCCGCAGCCACAGGTAGGTTTTGTGTGGGACCGGTTGCACGGGTGTGTACTGAGACATGCTGTGAGCACGCCTACCAAACTGGGACCTCTTCGAGGGTGCAGTTGCCTCTTCGCCGGCTTGCAGCGCTCTAGTAAGACATGGGTAAGATCAGGGTAACTCTGGACTACACAGTTAACTGTAGAATTTCAGGGAGGTAACTTTTCAAGATAAAAGTGCTTGTTGAGAATGACTATGCCTGGGACTGTAATTAAAACAGACGCCCTAGTTCAAAGGTCTCTTCGGTTAGTAAAGCTGACTAAAATTACTGCCTCTTGCTCTGTCCCTCTTTATGAGTCCCTCATTTGTAAACTGGGGATAGGAATGCACAGCTCTCTTCGTGTGGATGAAACAGGCTGTATAAAAGCAGGGCTATACAAAGGCAATCTCATTTTTGACAAATATCTCATGCTAAATATGACTTTAAAAAAAAGCAGCTCAATTTAGTTCCAATACACCATCTATTTTTGTCCCTGGATCTAAATATGAGGCAGACAGCTTGCCTCTACCACTTTATATTCCTCCCAAAAATTCGTTCAGCTTGGATCAAATCCCATTTCCCTTAAATGTATAAATCCCCATATCATCTGCAGAATTTGACTATCACAGAGAGTGCTTCTATATCAAAGCTTTAAAATATGTTGTAAAGCCACAGCAATGATGCACTTGTGTAACAACTGAACTGTAACCAATGCTGACTGCAAAGCAAGTTCATGAACTTCAGCTGTGATATATCCAGTGCACTGTTTTGCTCAGACTCCCGTTTTAATGGGTCATGAATTTCAACAGATGTATTACCACGGCAGCCCAGCTGAAAAAACTTCTGCTCAACAGCTCAATCTAGATGCTTTGGCTAATAACAGCCTTTGCCAATCCAGATACCTTCCCTATTATTCCCCTCCTTTCCCTCCAAAATGCAATTTTATATTGTGATTTCTCGATCTTTATTTTTACCAGTATGAATGAAAAAGCGTAAGACAAGCCTGGAGACAGTGAACACTGGTGCCCAACACACGTCTTCCACAAAGAAGTGCCATATGAAGTGGCAAGGTTTTAACCCACCAGCAAAACTTAAATTCTTTAAGGCCTTCTTATCTGATGAGCAACAAGAAAGGTTTATCAGACTTTTTAAAGGCTGTTATGTGTGTTCCCTCTTGAATAAGCAGCCACACAGGTAGTTTTTAATGATAGATGCTGTGTGGAGTTTCCTAGAAACAAAGATCTCCTGGGCTCCACGGAATGAAGGTGACCCTAACAGATGGCTGTTGGACTCTGCAATGGGTACTTCTGTTGAATGGACACTTCAAAGAAATCTTAGTGAAAGCGACCAAATGTATTTATGTACGATCTATTCCCTCCAACACACAAGCACACACTGCCTCGTTGGGAAGGGCATCCTGACGTGGTAACTGGATGCCTAGCCAGGCTGGGAAGCCCACCCTTCCAGACCAGCTTCTCCAACCTGTTTCAGGGCTCAGCCATATACATGCTTGTAGTAGCACAAGGATGGGTCATGAAAGTGCAACATTAAAGTAAGGCAAGTATGCAGTTAGTTATTTTCAAGTTATTTTCAAGGGTCCAAATCAGACACAAGTCTTTAAGAAGGATCCAAAGTAAAAAGAACTCTGCAATGTGAAAATATCTTTAAGTCAATGCAAACATGTTGACATTCCGTTCTTTCTTTTTTTGAAGATTTTAAAAAACAAATAAATTTAATCCCACCCTTAATTCCCCAGGTAATCTTCATGAGTTAGCCATACAGAAAACCTTTCTAATGGCACCAAAATGCAACAGCCATTACAAATCATATTTGTTAACAAGCTGTCACTGGCGAGTGCTCAAAATAATTAACACTGTTTATCTCGACTTAATTTAAATTTTTGCAAGTGTGTTATATGACCACATTTAGTGGTGACAAGATGTCTTAAATTTAACAGTTTATTTGCTTCCTTTTGCATGTTTGATGCTGACATTAAAATAATTCTCTCCACTTTTTCTTTAGCATTTTTATGGATATTTGTTGTTCCTTAGACAACTGAACACAGCCAATATAAAAATATGAAGGGAGTTTTTATTGTTTTTTCTCCTAGGACACTTAACGTTAAACTTAAAGCTATCTAAAATGCTGTAAACAAGCATGTATAACACCCCAACCTAATAGAGGAAGGAGGAGGAAAACCAAAAAGGGAAACAACCAAAAGTCTGATATTCCTTGTGGTGGAAGTTGCTTTACCTAGCACTGAAACAACTACACCACAAGACAGTAACAGTTCAAATTTCTTCTCTCCACTAAAAGCAAAGATCTGAAATGGGGTAAGGTTCAGCTAAATAGTCCTACTGATTCTGACTTGTACCATAAAACATTAAGAAAACACCTTAATCTGGTTTAAGAAATAAACAGTATCATTAGTATTATTTTGAAACAAGTTTTTGTCTTCTTTTAACCCTTTCACTGGAATTGTTTTCCCTTATCATGTATATCATGCAACCAATCTACATATAACCACCCTGTATGTTTTTAAACTCAGCACTGCACTATTTAACTAAACCTAAAAATAGGGAACCGATATACTTCTGAGTAGCTCAGTTTTTCAGCACAAGAGCAGCTTTCAAACACACGCAGTGTAGACTCCCAGTCAAATTCTGCTTAGTTTCATTTGAATACTCACTTTTTAAAATTCCTTATTAGAAAGGGCAGTTGGAGTATGGAACGTGGCCAAAACCGTCAACAGATGTACTGTGAATTAATTCAGGAACAGTAAAAAGGGCGGGATACATGGGCAGAACCTCTGGTAGTAACTTGATTACTGAAACTGAAATAATGAGAAATAAGTTGATTTCTATTTTTTGATTTTACAGCTCCAAGGCCTTTCCGGAACATACGTTCTACCCCCAGCCTTTAATGTTTTTTTTTTTTTTACTTCATTAAGGTTTCCAGTTGGTAGGGAGCTCACATCTTGACATCTCTCTGAACCTGAACCAGAACTACTGTTACTATGAAGTGGTTCCCCCCTATTTTGCAGCTCTTTAATGAAACGTAAGATTATTTTAAGTCCATAATCTTCTCAGCAGGATTATCGACTAGTAGGACTGACCCTAATATTGCTCATCTGAACAGTGATCTGGCAGATGTACTGAGAAAACAAAGGCTAAATACATACCTGTCTGGAGGGTCTTGCAGCAAGACATAATAGAGGCTTTATGAGTAACTACTTAAATCCGGTTTTATTTGACAATGCTAACCAGATGTCTTCTGGAAAACAAATCAAGTGTTTCAATCACTGCTGCTTAAATACATTCCTTGAATTTGGCCAACAAAACTAAACAGAAGCTCCAGTCAGCCAAATCCAGCTCTTCTGAAGATGAGATAATAAATGAATCATCACAGACATTGGAACAACGAGCCCTGTATTATGTACATAGCTTGAATCAACACAATTACCCTGGGGGGAAAAAGGCACAAAGTATAGGCAGTTGTGCAATTAGTCTCTGCAGCCATTGTCTGGAAATCAGTATGAAAATCAGCATACAGACTGTTCCCACTATTTACAGGTACACCTTCCTCAGTATGTATCTGACACCTTGTTATACGCTGGAAAGGACAGCCAGCCTGGGCAGTAACCAACACCGTGTGACAAGACACTGCTTCTCATCTGCAACTTGAACATGCACAGAGACAGCGCCCACAAGACCATTCAAGAGCTGCCTACCTCCTGAAAGCCTGGTATCATTTCAGTCTGGCTGCGTTTGCCCTTTAACACTAACATGGTTATTTTGTCCCTTCCCTTTACGCCTGTTGTCTCCCAACTCATGATGGACAAGTGTGAATATGCAACAGTGGGGCTCGCTCTTCTCCCTCTTTTTATTTTTTTTTTTAATCAAAAGTGCTCTACACTGTTAATTGCTGAAACTGGAAGAAAATTGCCCCTTGGAAATCCGGTTATATATAGGCCTTTCTCTGCCTCCCATCTCTCCAACCGACTTAGATCCATGCTTGAGGGAGAATATAGGATAGTTCGAAAAATGCAGAAGCAAAGACAGTTCAGGGGTGTGATAGGAAAAATCTTCCTGTTCCTTCACTTCATCATAGTTTGCAAGATTATCCGAGGCCAGTGCATTCCAGATTACTTTAGGTTTCCTTTTAGGAAACCTGTGCTAACACCGCAAACCTGTCCAGAGGGCAGACAGGCACACTTAAGACACGCTCCAAGTAGTTAAGCAAAGCAACACTACAACAGTGCTGTTTCTCCTCTCCATCTTCATGCTTCATGCCTTATTGTTTGCCATTTTTAGATTATAGGTCAGTTAGCAAAACAATGATTAGTCTTGATTTGTTAGCAAAACAAGGATTAGTCTCAATTTACTCTTCTTACCCAAATATTTGCATCATTGCTATATACTAATGCTGTTGTATCAGTGCTCCTGGCTGAAGACCACTCAACTACAGGTACTTTTTCACACAGCAGTTGTTTGAACACCACCATGCTGCAGAGCCACAAGCCAGATCTACCAATGCACCATGTCTGGAACAGGGGCTGTTTTTTGGTGCTACCCTTTAGACTCTGGTTGAAAACTCGCTCAACCTCTTGGCTTCGTGGACCAAACAAGCTGTAGGAAACACTGCAGCACGTGGCACTTTGCCTCTTCAGCACAGATAATGGTCTGCCCTAAAAAAAATGAACCAATGCCACTCTGAACAACATAGTTGTTCAACAGTTGTTCAGAGTAGTCATAGTTCTGTTACTGTCCAGAGCAGACTCTCAGAGCTGGTCTGGCCACTTGGCAGACATTGGCAACGTGAGACTTAACAAGTTAAGCAGCCCTTCAGCCTTGGAACAGAGTACACAGTGCAAGGAGGTAGGATTGACTTGAGGATCCTGATGCCATGCAGAGCCTCAGCTCTTCCTCCCCACTCATCATCTTCATCACCCATTTTCACAACTCCCAAGGAGGAAACAGTGAAGTGGAGCACAGGGTCACACAAGGCTCCTCAAGGGTCAACAGTGTTTCCACTTGAATATCTGTATGCTGGAAAACAGCTTTCTTAAGGTGACCATGAAAACGTGAGGAAAAGGCCACTTCAAACAGGCTCTCAGGAAAGGCCAGTTAGAGCAGCTTGGCCCCAACGGTAAGGAAACAGGCGCCTTGGATGGCACATGTTTGACATCCAATGTGTCATCCTATCTGCTACACCAAGCACTCCAAGGTCCTGTCTGCTTCCACAAAGAAAGGGAGAGCTTATTTTATCCACAGCAAACAAAACATTTAAAATAACGGGATCTACCACCACAACCAACGAACTGCATAATTTTGTAAACATTTAAGTCATATTGCAATGGTACCATGATTCTGAAGTGCAGCCGAATTTGTTCTTCTGTTCTAGCCACGGATTAAGCTAGCCGAGAGCTTTCATTTAAAATGCAGTCATGTAGCCTGGGTTAAACATGTTCAAGCCACTGATTTTAGTCAATGACAACTTTGGATTTTATTAAAAGGTACACAAGGCCACTTCAGTTCTTGAGAAAAGCTATACTGTCATCACAACCTTTCCAGGAACTTCATTTTCTAATTCAGATTACTGTTTTTAAAACTTGAGGTGGCACCTAAGCACCTGCATGCCTGAAGAAGGATAAATAGCTTTACCTCAGTTATAAACAAATTTGAATGCAAGATTTCACCATTTATACTTGAAAGTAGCTTCATAAAGGAAAAGCACAGTATTTTCCCTTGATTTCAAAAGGGTTAAAGTCTAGTTCACAGGTACAAAAATAAAAAAAAAATCTCCCCATGGAACATCTAGTATCACATGCTGCATCCACTTTTACAGTGCGATAAGCAGTGGATGTTTCAATATATAATATACAAATTAAAATAATCAACTGCACAAAAAATAAGGAAAAAATCTCCTCCTCCTCCAAACACAACACTACTTCCTGTAAAGGTATGTAGAGCATGCAGAGATCACCAGGCAGAGCACTTGATATCTCTCAACACAAGTTAGCTATCATACATTTTAATAGCTCTATCCCTAACTTTTTATTCTTAAATCAATTTAAGAGTAAGTAGCAATAATAGCTTTTCTGCTCCTTAAGTGGTGCTTAAAAGTTTATTCTAGACAACAGCAAGGTTCCTATCTATTTCACAAGGCTTTTTAGTTAGACCCGTGTGGTCAAAAATTTGCTGAGCTGTCAAAATTGTACCAGAATAAATAGGTTTGACCTTGCATTATCTTAAAAGCTAGCTGGGATTTTGTCTGGTTAGTATTAGATGGGTGGAGACACCTTGATAGAAAGTAATACCTTGCTTGAATTATTTTGAAAGATTTTATACATCCAGTATCTTTACAAGTGGTTTAAATGACTGTTGTGCTCTACGCGTGAATTGCTATTTCTTACTTAAGTTTTGTACTTAGTTATCTCATTCACTGGGGCAGCAATGAATGCAATAACAAATTAATAGTCTGCAATCAAGTTGCTATGTACCAGCAATGTCAGATCTCATAATCTAAACAAGAACAGGACTGGAAGACTTTCAAACAGGTGTGTTTTAATGGTCTGAACTATAGCTATTAGTTTAGCCCTCAGGACGACATTATCAGGTTAGATGGGACCACCAGAGGTTATCTCTTCCTTCCCAACCTCCTCTTAAGGTAGGATCAAATATACACAAATGATTTCTGAGCGGTGTTTCTGTCATCAGTTCTAAAAACCCTCCAATGATTTCAGATTTCCAGATTTCAGTATCCTCACTGCAAGGAAGCTTCCCCCATTACCAAACCTAAGTATTTCTTCCCTGCCGTACACCTTCACTACTTCATCTCTGACTTACCACAAAACAGTAATTTTTCTTTTGTTCTACTCCTTTCCAGTTTGTACAAATGCTTTCTGAAGAACATGGGGATTCATCACCACAGAGTGTGGCACACCTTGTCATTCAACATTGTCTGCTCCCACCACCAAGGCAGCGTATCAGGTCACTTACAGCCGTTCTGCTGCCCCATGCTTTAACTCAACCAATGCATTTGGTTGAAAAAAGATGTCAAAATGCAAACTTCACCACGATGCCAAGAAATGCAGAAATAAAGTTCCCGTGACAGTCCATTGGTGCTTCTCATGAGACTACTTTTCTTCAAGGTCTTCTATGTTATCATCACATAGCACTAGACAATTTACTACCCACCAAGAAGCTTTGGAAAAAAATCTGTCTTTTCTAAAGCAGCAGGTGGAAAAGCAGTTCATCAATCATCACAATTACGTGACAATTTCTACAGCACTTTTACACTGAATGAAGCGCAGCTCTGGCTACACAACTTTTAACCCAATCCCACAAATGGGATCAGAAGCACCGGCATCTTCCTGATTTCGCAGTGCTGGCTGAAACAGCAGCAAAGTAAAACTGATAAAACTTTAGTTAGTGCCTCTTACTACCCCGAATCCCGAAAGGCAATAATGAAATTACTGAAAATTGTGTTAAATTCATTCTGTAGCTACTCAAGACAGCTACAGGCCACAGCAAGGAGTTGTTTTGAACTGCTTTTAGGGAATAAATATGGACTAGGAAAAGAGCTTGAAGATAAATAAATAAATACACAAACAAACAAATAAAAGCAGAGTTTTGTTGACTATGTCAGCAACTTGAGGCCTGGTGAAGGCATCCCAGTTTCTTCTCTCTCTCTCTCAGTTATTACCCTGAAAGCATGAAACTGAAGTCCAGTTCATTACCAAGGAGTCCTACATTGTGTGCAAGAGCCAGTTTGTTAACAGAAATGGCTAATTGATGAGTTGCAGAAGTGTTGAATAGCTTTTGTTTTATAAAGAGCAGCAGTTCTAGAGAAAAATCCCAGCAGAAATAACTTCAGATTTGCAAGCTGGGGGAAGCAGCTTAATAGCTTCACAAAAATATATTAGATACAATTTTTTTTGTAGATGAAACTGCAGTAGATACAATCCTGATAAGACACAGGAAAATCAGAGCAGCATTTTAGCCTGTGCAGTTTTCTTTGATAATAGTCCCAAACAGCCAACAGAAAAATAGAAGAATGAGTAGTTAAAGTTTACAAAAAGCTAACCACAAGCAGTATTCTTTATAATCTAAAGCATGCAAATATTTTCCTTTTGTAAAGAACTGGTAAGTGTGCCTGCAAGGGAACAGTAAACATTTCAAGGCTAAAGGGCTGCAAAAATGCATCAATCCAATAATAACTGTAGAGGACATACAGGCTATCTGCTGAGCCATGCGTGAGCTAATAACACTGGCTGTCAAGATTCCCCTATTAAATGATAACAAAAAGGCACTTAGAGATTGTGAAAATCAATTAACTGGAGAAATGGCAAGAGAAATAAAATATGTCAGCCAAACACTTCTCTATTCAGACATAGAAAATGAAGTTTTCTGCATGTTTAAAAAGCAGAAATGTCGTGTTAAACAAACAAAATTTACAATGTTCTTTTAAATCAGGTTAACTCTGCAAGGTATCAAGTACCTGCAGTTCCTGCTAAAACAAAAAGGGACTTGAAATGAGTTGGCTCTTTGCAGGGTAACCCTCTTTGTTAAATAGCCAATGTAAAGAAAAAATGTAGGTTAACCATTTCCAGAACACGGACATTAAGCTGTAATTTTAAACTCTACTTCTGGCCCAGGGACAGATGTTCTGCAGTCCTCCCCGCTGGCTGCCTGCCTGCCTCTATCCTCATGGCTGCACTAACACAACACAATGCTGCCATGCCAGACTGTACAGGCACATCCCAAATTAACTTACAAAGGGTAAAAACTGGTCCTTAGAAAAATGCTGCACCCTTCTGCAAGAAAGAACTTAGACTACTGAAAGAGTCCTTGTGACTGCCCTGTTCCCCATTTCCCTTCTCTGCCCTCAATACCTTTTCCGACTTCTCATAAGTAGCCACACCCCTGGAAATGAACTGTACAACAACAACAAAACAAAAACCTCACCAAATGAAACACCTGTGATGTGGCTCTTACACTTAAGTATAAATGGAATAACTCAGGTCTTACTGAAATAGAAGGTACCATTTTGGAAAAACTCCAAAGACTAAATGGAAATGGCCAAAAGACACTAGGCTTTCCCCTTTTCAATTCTAGAGTGCTCTGCCAGGTAACAGATTTCCTTCTCTCCTGATAGAAAAAGCATTTGTGCCCTATCACGACATTTGAGAGTGTAAATCCCACTAATAATGTTCCTGATGTGCCACAGGCAGAAAAACAAGTAAGATCCTTCTGAAGCCTACAATTTGGATATATTTGCAAGGACTATGGCAAAAACTACTGTCCCTTTAGGACACATGTATGTCAGCAGCAGCATCTTACCTCTCAGTACTGACTTGAGGTTCAGCTTGGCTTGTCGGTGCAGGTCCTCCACACAAGGTGGTCTTGAGGAGGGCAGGAACACATTTTCCTGCTGGTGCCACGGAGCAGTGTAGTGCACAGTCCATCTACTCTCTTCATCTAGGTTGGAAACAGCTGCAGAGAGAGACAATAAGAAAATGAAATGCTATTGTAGATAGCTACATCATGAAACCCCACACCTAAGTTTGTTGTGCACCATCTTAAAACAAAAAAGATTGTTTGCCACTATAGTCCCATCAAAACGCTCTTTAGAATCTCACTTCCATGACAGTTAAAAACCCTCCTCTCATTTCTAGTCTATGCTTATTCTCCTGTGTTATGTAGGAAACACCTTTCCCTCTTCCCATGTTTATACTTGCTGTTGTATTTAATCTCAACTTGCAACTCTGTTTTCCCCTCTCTAACTCCCAGTCTTCACAAACAAGATGTTTTTCCCAGTCCCCTGATCCCACCAGGCATGGTGCATTGCAGGATAGCTTCCTCTTGCTTGAGGGAATATGACCCTGGGAATATGACAGTCGCCATGAGAGATTACAACAGGTTCATTTGTATCGGGAAATAACCTTCTCTGACCTCACACTCGCTCAAACCAGGAACAAAAATTCCAGTAAGCCAACAAATGAGTTACTTTCGATTGCCGTGAGTGGAGAGCACATTTGGACAACAGCAACTCCCTGGGCAAACACTGCTCAGAGCACAACAGCACTGAAGAGGGATTGCTCTAGCCACCTCTTCTCAGCCAATACACATGTGAAAATAAAATACTGACACTGCTCAAGTTCAAAGTTCCCTACAGACAGCCTAGTAATGAATCAGTCGAAGCACATATTGCTAAGATTTGTTTATCATTTATGTTTCCCGAGAGACAGCCATTACCTTTTGTTTAAAGTTTATCATCAATAAAAACTTCTACAGTTGAATGGCCTTATCCCTCCACCCTGTAATAACAGGAAAAGGGCAGTTGGGGGTCACATTTTATGATCCCCCAGGCACCCTTTGGCCTTCAGCCAGCAGGCTACACATCCTTGCTTCCAGCCCTGCAAAGCAGAAAGAGCCACTGTATCCACGCTGCCTCCCCAGGCACCTGCCGGGCTGGCACACTCCTGCCGCACCGGCCTGGTTGCCAGCTCACCATCTTTCCTCGCTCCCCAGGGATGGCTCCCCACAGCATCCCCTTGCTGAAGTTTGTCTGGTGCCTCTACGGTAGCAGAGGAGGTGTGTGAGCTGAGAAGTCCCTGTCATCTGAAAAATTACTCTTTCCCTAACAGCACTGGGCACCTGCCGAGATCATTTCAGATGGAAATAGTCGGTACTCCTTAAAGAAAATAAGCTATGCCTTTCTCTTCAAAAGCCATCTGCAGCCTAATGCTCAATGCCTGTTTTGTCCTAAAAGGACTTGGGGCTGGAGGGTGGTTCTCAACTGCCTTTCCTCACTTTTTTAGATTAGTACCAGACCTCGAAAAACATTTTTGAAGACTTTCAATTGGTCTCTGCATCTCTGAGATGGCTTGGTCCTGCATCCCCCCAGCTCTCGCAGACATATTGGCTGCAACAAGACAGATACACATTCAGTCTGTACCTGCTTTTCCTGTCCTTGCTAACAAGAGGTCAAACCTAAATCATGACAAACTGACAAGTCACGACCTACCTGGTTAGAGCATTAATCATCCCGATATTACAGAAAGAGGTCTCAGTATACTCAATAACCCGCCGGAAAAGCATCCCTCGCCATCCCCTGGCTGAGCAGGAGGCGGGGAGGGGAGTAAGGCTGGGGGAGGAAGAGGAGGAGGTAAACACCAGCCGCCAAGCCCACCATCCCCACAGTCCAGCCATACCAAAATTAAAGTCCACTGCTCACCAGAGCAATGGTCATCAAAACTAGCCAACAGAAGTGCTGCAGATATATGCAAACTACTTTCTTCATCGCAGCTTGTCCATCTTCATGAATTAAATGGAGACACGCGATTTTAAAAGCCATGCTGAAACCAGAGTATCTTTAAAAAACACAAATCGGCTCAGAGTAAGCCCTATAGACACAAGCTCATAGCTAGACAAGCGCTCAGCGGCTGCACAGAGATGGACATCTGATGGAGGTAGGGAGGATGCCCCAGCACACAACAAGACACCTGTACACTGGGAGAATGCCCCAGCACACAGCAGGACACCTGTGCAGGTGACACCGGCACACTCAGCCTTGTCACCGAGCTGCTCCTGTCACACCGAGAAGTTGGGCTCCTTCAAAACCACCACGACAACGGACTTCAAAAGCAACACAGTACCCCAAAAGAGGTCCTAAAGCACCTCCTAAGGCTGCCTCTGCACATGACAAAATATTCAACGGAGAAAGGAGTGAGATAAACTTAAAAAGAGGCGCCAGGAAAGCAGAAGCAAAGCCAAAGGGAATCACACTTTCCTGCAGGACTCGGCTGCCTCCCCGAAAGGACAGCAAGCGCGCACAACTACTTACTCTTTCTCTTGAAAAGTTTCATGAGAGATTTAAGCTTTGTGTTGATGAAAACCACCATTTTCGAGGTGTTGAACTGCAATCCTGGAGTTTAAATCCCATAAAACAGAGGAGCAGCAGAAAGGTGACTGTTTTCCAGAGCGAGCCTGATCAAACTCTACACACCAAATTTCTCTTCTCCAGGCTTCTCCCCTCCACCTGTCTTTCCTGAAATCACAACTTTACATCTGCCTAGACATTCCTGATGCACAAAACCATTTTATAATTCTTTAGCCTGGATTTCTCCTCCTCACATGTAACCTTGTGGGCTGAAAACAGCCAGCTTCAACATGCAAAACAGGAGGAGAAGGAAGAAG
>VYZM01004605.1:144435-178889 GCA_013398915.1 Dromas ardeola | reverse complement strand
ATTTCATTCAGCAACGCTCCTGATTTATTCTCATTAGCGTCATCTCCGACCAGATACACGGAAAACTAAATCGAGTTATTTCCGGCTAATAGAGAGCCTGTTATTCATCAAATGAAACTTGGGCGCAGAGATGAAACAGCCCAGCTTTCCGAGACGCGCATTATACCCTCATGCCTTAAAAAAAAAATTATGTATCTGTACAGAGGTCCATGGCCATCCTTGCTAGGGACGAACCGCAATTTTGCAGAAGTTAGAGAGAAAATGCTAAGCACTAAATCAATGTGCTCAGCAGGGCATGCCCTTCGCACAATGTTCAGGCTCAAGAAGCAAGCCCCCCCCTCACAAAGCAAGCTTAGGAAAGCCCCTCGGGTTAACAATGAAAAAGATTTTTTTTTTTTTTCCCCTCAGGAAAAAGAAAAATGCCAGCAGCAGGGGGCTCAGGCTGACCCCAGAGCTGCAGCAGGATCCGGCCTCTGGAGCGCAGCAGGTAAAAAGCAGACGCTCCACAGGAACTGCACTCCAAGTTTCACCAACTGGCTGAGGCTCAGCACCGCGCAGAACAGACCATAAAGAAAGTGCCCCCGCCATTGTCTGAACACACTATTATCAGCATTTTATCAGTATTTTCCAAACCCAGAGATTTTACACTTACAATACAGATTTGACACCAAAACTGCCGTTAGCAGCAGGTCTCTCCAGCAGCTGGTGGTCCACGGGACATTTTGACTGGCTGACCTCTGCCAATGGGACAGAAGACCATGAGGCCATGGCAGCAATGGCGGGGAAGGCACCTCTGCTTTTGCATTGATTTCCATCAAGCACCTCACACAAAAAATGACCCTGGCATCAAACTCTGATAACAAAGTAACCACAGTGCTGTTTTTTTAAAAAAAAAAATCACATACACAATAATACCCCCGTTAGGAATCTGCCATCACCCATCCATCATTAAAACCACTTTAGATGCACACTTGCTGGACACATATTGGTGGTGAGTCCAGAATGACTCTTTTTTCTAACTCCGGCAGCAAACCCAGAAGGTGATAACTCCTTTTTCAGTGTGGTGGTGACCTTTTTTAGGAAGTGCCTCTATAAGAGGGAAGAGGAGCCACAGTGCATTTGCACAGAAGAAGGTGACAGTTTCAAGCTGGCATGTGAGGGAGACTGGGCTACTGGAAGTGACACAGACTCTCCCGGAAGCCTTTATGGCACCTCAAGGAAGCTTGCAAGCCCTGGGAAGCAAGACTTTATTCCCTTTTCATGGTCAAGCTCCTGTGTATCAACATGATCCTGGGTACTTTGGGCGGCTCAGGGAACCCTTCCCAGTTTCAAAGGGGCTGCAATGCATGCCAAGTCCAGCGTTGCTCTTTGTTATTGGATCTTCAACCCACCCTGAAGCATTTCTCCTGCCGGAGAACGAGCACTTGATCACCATCCTCAAGCCCTGATCTCCAGTATGGAGGCAGCTATTCAAACCCAGTAACAAATAATGCATAAGATGGTGTCTGTCTTTCATCCTCCCCCCTCCTTTGCTTCCACTTTCCCTCTGGTCATGCTGATAAAGAGGTCAAACATCAAAAATGGCTATCATGAGGGGATACCCCGAAGGAAAGACCAGTCGGCTACTTGTATCTGCATCTCAGAGTCTGCACTAGGTCAATAAGAACCAAAAACTCTTCCCCGCTGGAAACAAACGATAGATTTCCATGAAATTCAGCATGTTGTCTCAATCCAGCTTTTTTTAAATGCTTTTCCTGTCACAAGAAACTGTCACCGCGACTGGCTTCTAATGGCAGTCCTCTTAGAGCTGAAAGCATGAAATAAGCGTGCTTCTCTGCAGCCCGCCTCCCTACATTGAGAAGAGAAGGAAAAGATGGCGCAGTTTGAGGAAATTTATATTGTAGTCACTACGCAAACAGATAGAGGACTTTAGCCTCCAACTTTGCCAATCCAGCAGCCAAAACCACAAAAAGCCCCACCACACAACAACAAAAAAACGCACCTAAAATTACTTTGATAGAAAAAAATTTTAAAGTTTGTTAAAGCTGGATAAACCCAGCATGAACAGTGGGTGTGCACAAACTGTGATATCAGTTCTTTAAAAGGAAATGACTGAGACAGGTAGCAGACTGGGGAGACTTTGCTCTGTGACACACTTCCTACTTCACCTTGGACAAGTTAATATTAACCCACCGCCTCAGTTCCCACATCCTTAGCAAGCAGGGATCACACTCACTTGCCACCAGAGAAGGATACTATCACAAGGAATACAGAAAATATGGAGAAGGTTTTCGGCAACTGCTAATTCTCACTTCATAACAGAGGGGATCGTTAACTTAGGTTACAAAGTCTGGCCCAGAAGAAACTCGTTCCTAACTAACAAGTCAGAGACTGGAGCAAAGAAAATGAGAGACACAAGATGCAGTGCCAAAGAGCACGCTCAAAAAATCATGAGTGTGTAACACAGTCATTAGCATAACTGTGTCTTTTTTTATTTCACATTATAATAGTTTTTGATCCCTGAGTGGTTAAACTGATTTTAATTTCTAGTACAGGCCACGTACATCCAGAAGAGAAGTGAACGTGAGTGGCTGCTTGTGCATCGCATGCCTGAAACACTGCAGCCATTCCTTCACTCCTCTCCCTGCTCTCCCCTCTTCAGAGGGGGTTTCCAGCTGACCTGCTCTGCGACAGCCATCTGGGACAGCCACCCCTCCACATTCACGGCAACATAAAACATCAGTGCCTGTGAAACAATATGGAAATATTCGTCCACAGAAATATTTCAAGCCAGCCCCTGGGGAAGGGGGTCTCTCCTGCCCAGCCCCCATTCACAACCCAGAGCCCTGAACCTTGCACTAGTGCCCCCAAACCATTGAAGAAGTTAGAGTTTTTTTTATAGAAAGGCAAATGTTGAGAAGGGACGTACTTGGGTTGTTCATAACGACAGCCAGAGCAGCTGCCCAGCAGCAGCTGTCCATCAGGGACACTAATGAATCGGTGAGAATCAACTGTTCTCCTTCGTACTGTTGCTCATTGGCCTATGCACACCTGCAGTACAAAATTTAAGAAGTAAAAAAAAAACCAAACCAAAAAAACAAACCCAAACCAAAACACAAGAACAGTTAAAGCAACCCATTCTTGCTCCATCACACAAATCAAGACAAATTTTACCACTTATTTTCATGAAGAAGTGGTAAACCCAACACACATATCAAGTTTGTGAAAGGAATGATGCATCAAACTGCTAGCAGATGTATCATCATCTCAAAACCTAAACTTTAAATTGTAAGCCTTAGCAACTTTATTCAGACAATGGAAAAATCCTCCATTAAACAATTGTATAGCATTGATGACATTTTAAGAGGATAGAAAAAGTAAAACCATACAACTGAGCTGGGGACTGCGCTGCGAGAGCTCCTCCAGCGAGTCTCTGTTCAATAAGCACAAGGGAAAGTAGACATGCTGGCAAGCAGATGTACACAAACAATTAAATCAACGGCTTCGCTTTTTGCGGACACGTCAGTCACTCGCTCGAAGTAAGTTTCCACTGTGCCACTCTCCGGCAGCCGGCATGGGGAGGAAGAAGCTGTTGGAGGGCGGTTGTTTCCAGCACATCTGGCAGGGATGGGATCGTGTGGGATGTGTGTGGGATTGCTCCCTGCCAACCCCTGAGGCGCTGCGGTGCCTGGAGGGGAGCGGCTGTGGGACTGAGCCCAGCACCCCCTCCTCGGGCCGCGCACTGGGCAAACCTGGACCCCAGGAGGGTTATGAGCCCCTTCCTGCAGGCCACAGGGCTCCTGCCTAGCCCAGACCAACCCACCCGGCCTTGAAGGCTGCACCTATACTTCTGGGCGAGACTTTCCTCCTTAAGCAACATCAAGTACCTGAGATAGGAAACGCTGAATGTCTCAAGTGTTCTCAAAACCCGAGGCCTGTTCTGGCCACCTTCACCCGTGCTGTCAGCTCCACTTAAATGGAGTCAAAGCCACACCCCACAGACCACAGGAGACAATAATTTGTGGTCAGAAGGGGGTTTCTCCCTCCCTTAGAGACACTCTTGGCTGGCCCTCCCCCCGCATGTTTCAGGGGAACAAAGCGTCCCCTCCCCAAAGGCCTTCCCAGGCGGCCCAGCGCTCGGCAGCCCTCCTTCCTCCGGCCCAGCTCCCTCACAATGGGCCCTTTCACAGCAACCTCGGCCTTGGTGAAGAACTGCGATACTTCCCTGGCTACTGCCACATTACAATTCGTGAAACCTGGGATCAGGAGGAGGAGGAGGAGGACAAAGCACGGGGGAGAGGGAACAAAGGAGGAAAAGTGTTTTATCCCGAAGCTGCCACCACCACTACAGGCCACGAAGGCCCTGTGCCCCAGCGGCCTGGCAGGGCAGCTGGGCCCTGAGTCTCTCTCGGCCCAATTAATTACCGGGCAAGTAATTGCTTTAAAGAGAGCACCCCGGCAGCGACTCAGGCTCCTAAGGGATTCTGGCTGCCGGCTCTGGGAAAGGGGGTGCCCGGCGGTGAAGAGGGAAGAGGGAGGAAGATGAGAAGAAGAAGCAGCACAGCCTAAGCCAGAGAGGACAGAAAAGCAGCAGACTGATTGATCTGATGATCCTATGTAGGTCACAGCACAATGAAGCTAATTCATTCCTTTGACAATTCAAAGCGCCTTTCCACAGATCCTCTACCATGCAAACACATCAACCAGAGAGAAAAGGGAGCATTTGGGCAGGGCTGCCTGCAGACAAAGCCGCAGTTTCTTTTGGTTAGAGCATCTCCCCACACACCGTAACTGCAGGCAGAAGAACATTTAGTGAATGTGCAATTTTGTTTCATGGTTTTGTTCTCAATTGCAGGGCACAATCCCTTTTCCTTTGGCCATTCCTGAACGCCAGCTAAGGCAACTTTAGGTCCCAGAAGAATACTTTTCTCTCTCCCTAGGAAGATCCTTTTAAAATTCCACCAGGAAACATTCTCAATTTAAATTCCAAAGCCGCCTCAGTGCTCCTATGCTACACCTTATCCTGAAGAACTTATCAAAAAGGGCTGCAGCAATAAGTTAGTCTGCAAAATCTTGACTCTTATTTGCCCTAATAACGCACCATAAAGATGCTTCTCTTCTGAATTAGTGATGGAAACAATATCAGGCAGACAAATTTGCATGTCTTCTCACTGATTGATCCTGTAGAACTCAGAGCGAAACCAACAAAACCAGATTGCAAAAATGCCATTTCTGAATTTCTGTCCTGCACACCCCCACCCCCCCGTTCAGCCTGTAATTCCATCTTTGACAGCTGTGCACTTGTGGATCCACACTAATATCCAACAGACATCTTCAACTAATCTCAGTCTGCATTCTCCTTAGGGGTGTCCCGAAGGGGACACGCTCCCCACTCATTTCACTTATTTAAAGGTCATAGAAAGAATTCTTGCAGTGTCTCTCCATCTCCTCACCCAACATTGCTCTTTGGGGTACTTGTATTTATATATGGATTATCCTTGTATAAGCAGTTTGCAAATTCTTCTTTTTTTTCCTCAGGGTGAGCTGCATTTAAGCTCAGAGACATCCTCTCTTAAAATTAGGCCAGTATGTCCTCTAGTTTCCCAAGAACTTTGCAATTTAGAAATGAAAAAAATTAAGCTCCTTGGAAAATACCAACCTTCCTACGATCATATAACTGCTTATGCCAAAATGAAGCACCAAGTGCTCACTCACTGTCTCACACAGCAAGTTGAAAAAAAAAGTTTTGTTTCTTAGTTAGAAACTTTCAAAAACTTCCCCTGAAAATATTATCTGCACAACACAATAGTAAAGTGATAAGTAAAAGCTAAGGTTCACAAATAATAAATGGATTTCAGCAGTTGCGACATTTGGTATTGTCCCTAAAGCCCTAAGATTTTTGACAAAATCTGAAAACCTGGGCATGTTCCAACTAAATAATGGCACTGAGAAACAATATTCTCCAAGCTAAAGTAAGGCATCAAGTGCATGTAACAGTCACCTAGTAATTATGTTGCTGCAGGATTCAGCAACCTGTTTTAAGCTCCTAAGGAAACAATTCAACCAACATCTGTACCACAGCATCTCCAGAGAATGTCTTTGGCTGGCCATGGGCGTGTGGATCTCAGACATCTCAGACATCATCAGATACCAATGGATTTTGAAAACAAATTTTAAGATGATCTTTGTGTGGTCAGCATCTTCTTATTAGAAGCTCTCAAAAAAACCAAATAAAACAACTAAGCAAACAACCCTGCCATCTCAAGATAGTTGATACCGTGTATTGCAGCGGCTGCATTTTTAAACTATCCACAATGATCCAAATTCAACTTTGGGTTACAAATTTGTCCAGAGGACTGTTAATTACTGACAGCTTGAGCTATTACAGAACTGGAACGTTTTACATCGCAAGTTACTGAGAAGAGAGGAGGAGCCCAATTTAAAAACAGTCTGGAAGAGTGAGGTGGGAAAGTGTCCGCTGGCTTCAGGGCAGGGCTGAGCCCTGGAGCAGAAGATCCAATTTGGACGGAAAGAAGGAGGTGGGAGGTCAGTAACACGGTCAGTGTGAATAAAGTTCAGGAGCCTCAGCAAAACCAATCAATAAAACCACAGCTATATTTTCCAAAAATCATTCTGCAATATTTAGTATGCATGAAAAGCCTCTTCCTTTTTTTCCCCCCATCCTTATGGATAATGATACAAGCAGCTCTAGCCTTTGGCACCCTTTAAGGATGCAGCACTAAAACTTCAATCCCAGTCCACTTGAGTTAGACAGAAGTGTCACCTAACAGGATCCTGCTTTGCCACCATGCCAGGAATCATCTAAGCCGACACGCTGCAAAACTCAATTTATATTTTTGTTTTTAAACCATGGCTGGTTTGAAAAACATAGTTGAAACTACAGCCATTAGAAATATCTGACACATCCCACAGTGTCTAATATTCTGTACAGAGCACACACCCTGCTTCAGGAATGACGAAATTAAAACACTGTGTTCATATAGGCTTTGAAAATATTGCTTTTTATGTGAGGCTAATCACCATCCTGCTCTTCTTCGGATTAATTAAAACCTAACAGGACAAGGTTAACATCACACACAGGAAAAAACTCGTACTCACCTTCAGCCACTGGACATAAGAGAGTGTCTTTTTCTCTAATGCTATTAATTATTTAACCTAACAGTGCTACCACCATCTGCTTGTGGACCTGCTTGCACTCGCCAAACAGCAGCCCACTGTCCCTGGTCTAGCCGTGCCATCATGTTTGTGGCAAATATCTGACAAACAAAAGGACAGCCAGGCTGATTAAAAGTTGATGTTGAGAACAACCATGAGGGATCATTCAGTCAGGAGAGGTGCCAAACCTTCTTTGAAGATACAAGTTTAATCAGCCCTCCCTGGAACAGATCGTGAAACTGCAGAGAAATGGTTTTATAAAGCTCTGTCAATGCTTTTGGGCAATGACAATCCTGCTCCGCAGCCCTTGTATGTAAGACTTCACTGTTCTTAAACTCCTTCTCAAAGCACCCAAAGGACACTGGACAAACAAATAAGAGCGCTGAACCAGAGGAGGAAAGGTTGTCCCATAGTCACTGTGGCTCAGATCAGAAATCAGATGAACAGTGGATGAGACCTTCAGCATGAGCAGCACATGGCCACTGATCCCTTGCAGAGCGGGTAGCTGAGCACTCCTGCGGAAAAGGCATCACATTTGGATTATTTGCCTCCCAACCACAATATTTACAGGTTTGTCTCTCTTCTCCAAAAGCCTAGTCTCCAGCAACACCAGTTCATGCTCAGCTGATGAGGACAAGCACTCACTAGTAACCTAGATAGTTGCCAGCATATTGAAAAACAGCTTCCAAACAAAAGCCAGGGGCTGCAGCCTAACAGCCACAAGCAGTGCTTTGGGGAATTTGGCCTTTAAATTAGTAATAGTCAGGCCACAGCCTGCCTGCCTGCACACAGACACGGGGAGGCTGATTAAGTACCTTTCTGCTGTGACTGGAGAACTGGCATCACGGGGTTTCACATTTATTCTGTTCCAACGACTCCAGGTTAAAACTGGTCAGTTCACAAGTCAGGCACTGTTTCTGTAACTGCTGTACCAGCAGGCACTGCTTGCAATCCCAAATTCAAGCTGTGTCTTTCCAATCATGCATCATCCCCATAATCCAGATCCCACTGCAGTGTATTACAGCACCAATTGAGATGTAATTGCGATGAGCCACTTAAAGCATTTTTCTGATTAAAAAAAAAAAACAAACCAGAAAACAACCCCTCTGCCCCAATTTCTAATTCAGCATAAGAATGTCACCATTATTGTTTGCTTTGCACCACATATTCTCAGAATAGATCGGATCCAATTTACCTTTCAACTCCTTATTAGTAATTTCTTAACTGTGCAATCCTTGTGTCTCCTTTTGTGCTTTCCAATACAGTTTGAAAAATTAATTTGGGGGGGGCGGTTTGGAACAATATGTTAATTAAAACAAAGGCTGTGGGGCCAGCCCCACTTCCCCCCCCTTTTTGAAAAAAACCCAGTCTCTCCCAAATCCCATCTCTTCGGAGACATTTAGGAAATGCAAACAAAATGCCGTCTGTTGGCAATGAGGTGGGACTAAGCCTTTAATGTTTAAATATTCACTTTAAAAAACCCAAGCAGGCAGATTTAATCGACTGACAAGATTGAGTTTTCTAAATCATTGCATACTCCAGGTCCAGTCCTGCGCTTCCTTTCACATAATTAGACATATTTCTATTTGATCTGCCATTAACTCATCGCTTCCTTTCTAAGAAATCAATGACCTGCTCTTGGGTCTTCCTCTTACCAAACCTGCTGCCCCTCCGTCGGATTAAAAATTCCAGCACAGGGCTTTGCTGACCTTCCTAAAGAGATGTGAAGGGGAGAACAGAGGTAATATACTCAAGGTAGGCCTTAGGTGGTTATTTGATCTTGTTGCAGCAAGCTTCCTTTGCATGTATAATATCATTTGTCCCTGCTGCGGGTGCCTGTCCGCCAGCCAGCGGCTGCCTGGAGGCAGGAGACCGCCACCCCACTGCCCCGCTGACGGAGCTGTGCCATAAACTGTGATAATGTCAGTCTGGGGGTGACAAGAGAGAAGTCACCGTGTGTGTACTCCGAACCTACACCTGCTGCCCGACAGAACTGCCGCGCATCCGCTGAGAGCGGCTGCTGCCTTCACACAGCACGAAAATAAAAAAGAAAAAAAGAAATCGAGGGGAGCTTTCTAAAGCCACTTCAGGAAGAGCATCATTCAACATCCTACAACACCTACATCTGGTGCCAGACACATGCAGTGGACAGTCCACTACCGTTTGCTTTTTGCTGTAGGTATTTTACACCAGCTTACCCACCTGTGGCAAGGTTTCTATTTTTCACTCTAGGAAGCCCAGGTCTGCTCAAGATTTACCATCGTTATCTACAAAGACTACATACTTGCATCAAAATTGTATAAAGTACAAAAATCAGCAAGTTTTGTACTCCTTTTGGCTCTTCCAGCCTTGCTTCTGTAAGAAGTGATTCCAGGCAGCGCAGGTGCATCCATCAGCACAGCAGGCAGACAAAGGCAGACAGCCACGTGCCAGCAAGGCTGCCTTCTGCAAATTACCAAACAAATTCAGTACCAACTTGCACAGTAGCACTTTCACAAATAACGCAGTCATCATGCAAGGCACAATCCTTTCTACTTAAATCCCTCTCACTTTTAAATACAGTAATTTAGCATGGAGGAAAAATACAGATTCCTTCTAAAAATCGTATCACACCAGCAAGATCCAGGCATCCTATCATTCTGAGATTTGTCCTCTGAAGATACCAGTCTGCCAGTTCATTTTCCCTTTTCCACCGCTAAGTAGCCTTCACTCCATTCCACTGTCTCCCATATGGTTAACATGAATGCGGCAATTAATATGCAATTAATAAAATGGTGCGCTCAACTGCTTTTGTTCACAGCAGCAGCTGGTCTGCATGTTAGGGCGTAATTAGACAAATTAAGATGTACCGCTTTTGTTTGTGGATGAACTGACAGCATCGCTTATGCTTAAATGTCACTAAGCCTATTGGCATTTGGGATTATTTTAAACATGTTTTTTTTTATTAACACTACAAGGTATCAATAAGCCAGATTTATACGCTGCCAGCTGCAATGTCAGCAAAGTGCAAGTTTGCTTTACTTCCAAGACGTTTGCAAAAGTCAAACGAGAGTTAAGAAGTGACGTATTTCAGAGAATGAGCGCGCTTTTACTTAAAATATCACAGCCCGTAGAACAGAGTGAGTGGCTCTGGACAAGGGACAAAAGCAGAATCAATCTGTAACTGTGTCCAAGCAGAGCTTTGAAAATCTTGAAGATCAAGCAGCATGCATATTTTTCAATGACTGGTCCTTGGATTAGGGCAGGGAAATAACAGAGGGCTAAAAATCTGTTGTAATCTATCGGATTTATAATACCATTTCCTTTAAAAGGAGTTAGTTTAGCCTATGCAGGAGCCATACAGAGGAAAAGTGGTTTCAGGGATGGTTCTGGGCTCTTTGGGAGAGCTCAGGAGCAAAACCCCCGTGCCCTGGCAGGGAAGGGGTCCAGGGACCACAGCACCAGCTTCAAGCAACAGCAAACCTACACAACCCAGATCCTCCAGCGGGCAGAGGCGCTGGGGTGGATGGTGGGGATGCTCTGCCACCCTGGTACCCCCAGGCCTCGCTACAGGAGTTGCCATCCAGCAGCCAGACCCCTTTGCCTGAGCAGGGTCTCCCTCCGGGTGCCCATATCCCCTGCAGAGGCTGGTACGTCATTTTCTTGTTGTCCCTCACCAGCGGTATGCTGCACGGCCCATAGTGCTACCTCTGAGCACAACATAGAGGTCATCATGCCCACCGTGTAGATGGCAATATACTGTTTTAATCATCGCATTACCACCTACCACCAAAAGTAGCACTGCAGGTTACCTACATTCAAATTGGGGCAGCACATACCATACACAAAGCATTGAACACGATACTTGATAAATCAAAGTATTTACAAGGCAACGCACCATCACACCTTTCCAAGGGGTCATTATTGAAGCTTCTGGCTTCCCATTAGTGTGAAGAAAAAACAAGGGAAAGGACACTGTGTGAGGGGCAGCTGGCACAGGAAAAATAAGGGAGTGGCAAGGAAGCCTTTGAAGATTTTCACATTTAGTAGCAGTTAACAAGAAAAGACAAGTGACCAGGAGGATTTCTCCTGCAGGAGTACTGCAAACATGCCAAACACCACAGAAACCCTCTACCACTATAACCCAGCACGCACAGGCACACAACCTGACTCAGGAGATGGGTCAAAGTCACCGATCTGCAGTCCTAGAAAACTGTCTCCAGAAGGGATGATAGCAATACCTGCCTTGTTAACTAGAGAATTTGCTTCTCTGCTCCTCCAGCACAAGAAAATGCACTGCAGCTATAAAACCTGGTTACCTTTTATCACTTCATCTCAAAGCATTGGCCTGGGGGAGGGTAGGACACAGTAAGAAACATGGTATAGTAAAATGGAGTTTGACAATGCTGCCATAATCTGTTTCTGATTGCTAGTGTGACTCCATTAGCCAGGCTGATAAAGGCATCCCTTAAAACACTTGTGCCTTGTCTGTGGAGTTTCACGTTCTCCTCACCGTGTTTCAGCTTTAATCTGATCTGAGTCTGATTTTCTTACAGCACTCAAAACCATTTCTTGACTTCACTGCACTAGATAAAGCAACTCCCCCTACGATCTGCAAACATACTGTACCCACTATCCACAAACCCCAGGAGTTTTAATCAAATTAAGCACTGTCTGCCATTACCCACCATCCTCAAACACAGGCTTTCCAATCTCACCTGTTTCACATGTGGATTTGCACTTACGTTGCTCCACCTCCTTAATTACAGCAGATACTCCCTGTTCCAACTGCCGAAAACACTACACAAAAGATGTCTCTGAACTCTATTTTTTCAGACTCCTCCAGATGCACTTCAGGGATGTTAATGAGCTCCGTACCAAATCCTCCCCGCCTCTTCCTTGTGCTCCTGAGTGCCACAAACAGCTTCTCATCTGCTCACGCAGAGAGGAACGCACGAAACATCCACCACCAGCACCTCCTTGCAACAGTGAGCCCAAGTTCACACCAAGCAGTGAGCAGCCAGGCTAGCAAAGCGTTTTCTTTCAGCAAGGCAACACAGCAAGGCCTTCATACTCATGTTACTGATTCACTTACTAACTGTTTTACAACATCACAACATTAATCTCTTCTTACGCAGCATATTCAGAGTTCTTCTTCATCCCTCCCTTCATCTACAGTGCTCTCACACTGGACTCTTGAAAAGGGTTTATGGCAACAGCACAGGAGACCAAGAGCTGGACCTCCACGGTCTGGCCAGAACAGGACAGGCGGGGAGGTTCTTCTCTATGGCACACACAGGGAACGTGCAGCAAAATAAGCCAAAAACGTAAGACACATACAGAAATGCACACTGGAAGAGCTGTTATTTACCTAAGACCTGAAGTCATTTTGTACGAATGGACAAGTTCCTTTGCTTTGCAAGATTTCAGTGGCTCATTTTGGCCAAATGAACAAAACTTACAAGGAAACTCTGCCATAAGAAAAGCCTTCGTTAAGACCACTGAGAGAAAAGGGGGGAAAAAATCCCCTTTTTTTTAGGCACACAATAAAAATTGTATTCAAGTTACTTTTTATTTTTGAAACAAACCAGTTCCTGGCTTTATCTGATGCAATCTGATATGTCAGCTGTTATGGTACGAGCTGGATGCAGCAGATAAAGCTGGGAATGAGGATGGCCAGTCACTTGCATGAGGCTCTGTAAGTAGCCATCCCGGCCATTCACCGCCATAGACTGAGTCCTCTGTCACTTAGGGCATGAAAGGCCACAAAGGCTTGCTCAGAGCTCTGCACGGCCCAGGATTTGCAGAGATGGAAAGCTATTCAGTCTTTGTTTCACACTGCTAAATGAGAACGCAAAGGAGGAATGCTCCCAAGTTGCAAGGATTCTGGCTTTTTTTTTTTAAATATATATAAAACATCCTTTAATTGGGAAATTTAAATCTTATCACTATCGAAGAGAAGCCTGGAAAAAAAGCCATGGCACATAGTGAATAATAAAATACCCAACTTGGTTCAGAACACCCTATTAATTTATAAATGGATTTAGTTATTATTCTTTCAAATTTTATATGCTTTTCAGAAAGCACACATCACACTGAAAGGTTTCATCTTTATAGATAAGTCAGAGCTGTTGTCCTTAGAAAGAGTAATGAATGAAAAAGAAGAAAGCATTCTTTCATGAGCTAGCAGGCAACAAAACACTGAGAAAAAAATCCCAATAATTGAAGCCACTGTTTAACAAACATTAGAAGTAATCTGATACTGCCATTGGCTCACTCCCACGTCTGTAAAAGGAAGAAAAAACCTCCAAAATCCTGACCAAAACTTTATCGTCACAAAAAGCCAGCAGCTGCCACAGCTTAGCTAGGTTAGCAACAGCATACCACATCTTTAAACTTCACGAATTTGATAAAATATGAAGCGGCAATGGGAACCACAAGACGCATGCGATGCTCTAACCAGGAGGAGGTGACAGCCTCCCACGGCAGCAGTCACTGCCAGCAGCCTCAGACTTCAATTCCGCAGGCATTTAAACCAAACCAAGTCCTTCACATGTCTGCCAAACCTGCTCAGTGGAGAATCTCAGCTTAACTTTGATACAGGAAAACCAACTACCAAATACTCAGCACCACTAGAGTTTGTAATCGTGAATGAACACGTGATGGTTACAAGTCCCTCCACCACTGTAATACTGTTTTTCTTGCAGGCAGGCAGGCTGTTAAAGGACGTATTGCTGCACTCTGTCTGATTTCAGTCCTGCGTTGTCTATTTACAGTCTATCTGGCAGTGAAGAACGGCAGAGGAACGGCATCACAGATGCTGGAATGAGGCTGAGATGGTAACGCAGAACCGCCACTTCACAATACCACTAATTTAACGGTTTTATCAAAACAACTGCTACAACTTAAAAAACCCCCAAACCCTAACATGGTCACTTGGCTGTCACAGCTGCTACATCACACCACAAGTATTTCGACTATTGAATATTTTGCAGCAGAGATGCTGCAAGGTGAGCAGGAGCGCTGGGGAGTACTGCTGCAGACCATCGAGATCCCTCAGCGAGGATGCTCCCCCAGCCTGCGAGAAAGTTCAATAATTTGACTGTATTATGTTTTCAAATTACCCTAACACTACTGGGGGCATTTTCTACGGAGTACATCAGCACTGTGAAACCTCTCGAAGCACAGTTCTCATGACGCTCGATAAGGACCCCAAAGCGAGGCCTTTATCAACAGAGATAAAGCTCAGCCAATAATCCCCTGCTGTGTTCTGCAGTTATCACTTGACCTGGTCCCAGAAAGCACTTCCACTCATAAACACTTTTGTTGCTTAAAATAAATATTAACAGAGTTTAAAAGCAACACAGCCTCTCTGTCTCAAAGAGAAACAGTACCTGTCCTGCAAATAAGGCTTTTAACTGATGGCTTAATTACGTTGCCATTCTTTTGTTTCTACGGACTGGGAATGAGTAAGAAGGAAAGGGAACAAGTGGGGCAGAGCTGGTGTCCCACGTGTACATGCTTGTACTGCGGTGGGACACCACCACTGAAGCACAGGTGATTTTCCCAGGAAAAGTCAGGACAGAAAGCAGGTTAACTGATTTTGCCATTCACTGTTTCAAGGATTCAACATTAAATACTGAAACTTCAATGGTTTGTAATAAGAAAGAAAAAATAAAATGCATCAGGTCATACCAGACATCAGTGAAACTCAACATAAAGGAACCAACAATAAACTTGGTCTGAAACATGTAAAGGTTTATTGTTAGGGACCAGAAATTGCATTTAAAAGCTTTAGTAGATTGCAAGTCAAACAATCAAATTGCTTATATAAGTGCTATATTGTAAATCAACAAATGTATACACAAGCAGACAATTTTTAAAATATTAAATAGAATGGAACAGAATTCTTCTCTCTTCATTAGGAGTAAGCTGAAGCAACAATAAAAAATGAATGCACCTGGACAGGGAGAACAGACACTCCCACTATGTATATAGGAACTACATCATACCATTCAGATATCTGAGTTTCCCAGGTTCTTCTCTGCACGCTTATTGAGATAATTTAAAATCAGAGGTCATGAAGTTTTCATCCAAGAAGAAACTGTACATTGCCTTGAAGTTACTCAGCTATTTAAACACAAAAATAACCAACAAAAAACCCTCCTGTGTTTCAGTTTCCAAACTTTCTAAATGCAAAGCAGGTTGAAGATCATCAGCACATAGTTACTATCTCTTTCTAGCACCGTAGTAACATAAATATTCTTTAAAGTACTGCTCCATTCCTCATTCCCCTGCCTCTACTCGTCTTCTGAAAAGTTTTATGATTTAAATTCAAGCGCATTTTGGAAAGGGGACAACGAGGGGTGGCCACCTTTCCCTGCAGACAGTGTAGAGAAAACGGTGGCAGGCTGCAGGGAGTGAGCAGGGATTTCCCAGTGCCTACCTATGCTTCCTCAGTCCCATTTCCACACTCCAGAGAAGCAGGTTCAAACGGAGTGGCTGCTCCCGCTGCCCTGAGATCTGCTGCCAGAGAGACACCTCCGAGGGCACTACACGAACCAGCTCTGAAAGGCAACATCACGACTTTGTAGGAATGAACTAACCTGTCACCCAGCAAGAGAGACAAAACCATCCCCCCCCAGGCAGGCTGGGGCACAGAGGAGCCATGTCCTTCTCCCTGGGAGCATCCTTGGAGCTGCTCCCTAGCACCTAGCCTCTTCAGGGTTTCCCCAGGTCCTACAGTACAGAGGCGATATAATTTTACATAAGGGAAGCATTTTCATTTGCCCCTCTGAATGAACGTGTATCGACCCCGTGGCTCCAAAATACAAAAATTCAGCAAATGAGCTGGATTTGTCTTTCCCCGCATTTTAAGAAATTGCTTCCTCTTGAAAAAGGCCTGAAACACCCTGTGGTAAATCACAGTCCTCCTACAGGAGAGGCCATCAAAAGAAGCTTGAGCTTGCTTAGCACTAGGTGGAGAATACTGTAATACAGAAAACAGAAATACAGGTGTTTTCACTAATCAGTGTTAGCATCGTGTGGCTAGACAGTGATTTTTCAATTTTTGGTAATAACTAGCCATTGTCAGATGATCAGTGTGAGAATAATGAGGAAAAGAAAAATCAATACAGTTGCAAATATATTCGTGTACTTTTTTTTTTTTTTTTTAAAGGCCTGGTGCAAGATAGCCAGCCAGCCGGCTTTTGCAGGAAAAGCTTTCTTTGTCTTGTGAAACTTCTCCCCCATCACCCTTAAATACACTTCTCTGAGCAACCATTCCACAAACAGCTGGGTGCCTTTGCTTAGGTGGTCAGAAAAAAAAAAGGGAAGGCAAGCAGTAAGGCTAAAAACAAAACAGCTGAACATTACCATTGTCTGTCCTATTCTCTCCCTATTTCCCATCTGTACTTGCCAGTGAAACTTGAAACTATATGGATTGAAAAAGGAGAGTCATCATCATTCAGGAATTCTTTCTTTTCGCGTTCAGAGGGAAAATAACCTTAGACCTGACGTTACACAAAAGCAGGGTTTTTTTCTTAAAATAAGTAGTCATCAACTGCATTAAGCATCTTTGAGTCTGTTAGACCTTTTTCTTATTTTTCCTGGCCTTTTCACCCACCGATTGTTTCTATGGCTTTCAATTAGAGTGCCACGTCAACAGCTCCACTCATCTAAAACAATCATTTTGCTGAAAAGCAGCATTATTGAACTGAAAGCAAGTGCTCAAGACCTCTCAAACATGGACATACCACATGCACAAAGACAGTGACATCCTGTATCAACTTACGGTCCCACCAGATACAATATTTATGCACACTCTCCTGAAGTAGAAATACATTCTTTTCATAAGAAAATTGTTCCCAATGCCTTCATCCTCCAAAAGACTAAGAGAATTACGAGTATTTTCCTTGTTTCTAAGTCTGGTTTGCTTATTTATTTCCTCAGTAATGACAACACAATGCTAAATGACCAAAACAACTTAACGAAAAGGAACTGATCTTTCTTACTTGGCCAGAAGGCATTGTCATCTTTGCTCAGTAACTTTTTCTTGAGGCGCCCCGGCAGCTTGGTGTGAGTGTTCCCCATTTTGCTGGAATACAGCGGGATAAGTTCCTCCTCCTCATCATCGTTGCAGCTGGGCTGCCACTTGCTCCTGCCGAGGCACCCGACCCCATCGGCGGGCAGGCAGTGCACATAGGCGATCATTGTGAGATGCTGCTCTCAAGGATGTCCCTGCTGTCCCCAATGGCTAGTGCGGAGCAGAAGGGAGTGGCCTGCTCATAACCCTTGAGCGGACGGCATTCAAAAGGCTGCGAAGGAAAAGATTTCCTCCTCCTCTGCACCTAAAGGCAAGCTAAACCGTTCGGTTATGCTGGGAACTGTTTCGAACGGGATTCTACTAACCCTTAAAAAAAGGAAAATTAAAAAAAATCA
Organism: Dromas ardeola; assembly: GCA_013398915.1. Taxonomy (NCBI): domain Eukaryota; kingdom Metazoa; phylum Chordata; class Aves; order Charadriiformes; family Dromadidae; genus Dromas; species Dromas ardeola. The sequence continues at coordinate 161,294 of VYZM01004605.1, read as the reverse complement.
ACCACTTGGTTAAGCAGCTCAGCCCAGCTGCTGGGTTGTCCTGCCCCTGCCCTACCGCCAGCCCCCGGCTCCCAGCCACGAGCAGCAAAATATGGGCTGCAGGGACCTGGGAAACCCAGTCACCTGCCACAGATCTTCTCCCTTCCTGCTCCCCCTCCAGTCTGCTGCTTCTCTTAAGCCTTATCCCCGATTATTCACCGCCCTCTGAACAACAGGTACCGTGCCCATACGCAGATGGCCGTATCCGAGCAGCTTATTTAAAGCTAACTTATGGTAATCGCTGTGACACTGATGGCTAGGGAACCGTAACTTGGCAGGAATCTGTCAAGAACATTTACCTTCTTCTAGAATGCAAAATCAGGAAAAATATACAGACCAAAGAAGAAAGAGCAAAGTGTCATGGATTTCAGTACTTGGATTTTAGTAAGAAAACTCCCTTTCAAACTCAGAATCATAGTGATTGTCACCAAAAGAAGGTGGTATCTTACAGGTTAGACTACAACTGGATTGATGCCGTATACAAAGCACAGGCAGTTTTCAGTTTGTACTCAGTTATTACTTGCATATATACATAAATCCTCACAATGCCTCTAGAGGGTAGGTATTATTCCTATTTAAAGATGAAGACACAGTCTTGAAGGGATTTAGTAACCTGCCCACAGAGTGGAAAAGCCAGGATTAGAGTTGAGGTATTCTGAGTTCTTCAGCTTCATCTGCAAGCCATCAGTCCCATGGCACCTCTCCCAAATACTGCACTACTGAGGAAGTTTCCATGCTGGTAACCGCGTCAACCCTAATCTCGCATCCCCTATACTGTTTTTCTCTGGGATCCAGGAAACGTGCCCTTCCTGGGCTTTTGAATTGGCTGCAACAGCACAGGCAGATCGGGACAGCAAGGAAAACAGCACAGAGACATGCACCCTCCATAAACTGCTGTCTTCAGCAACTTTTTAAAGTTTGCTTTTTCTTTTATATTGTTCAAAAGGTTACATATTTGGTTTTTAAAATGGGAAGACATCAAAACCCTAAGCAAAGTACAACAAAGACCAGTTCTCAGCATGCTCCCTTAAATCTTCTTTACAAACACTTCAGTCGCAGTCCGTACCATTCACGAAAGTGTCTGCTCCATATATAGGGGCACAACAGTGTCAGTAAGTATTGATGCCTTTTAGGAAAGGCTTTACCTGCTGTTTGGTTGGTATCTACAATAAACTTTTGGACAGAAAAAAAAATCCTTGTTTAACCAAAAAAAAACCAACCCCAAACCCCGAATCAGACGCACATCTCTTTCCCCTGACCCACCGAAGCATCTCCTGCTGCCTTGATGCTGCTCCTGCAGCTCTGGCAGCCGCAGCCCGGGAGCAGGGTGTAGACACCAGCCGCCCGCAGACACTGCACCAGCGGGGCACCAGCATTCAAACACGCAAAACCCAAAGCACCACCCAGCATAAACCGCCTGCAACACTGACTCAACAGTGCTGGCAAAGTGTAGAAAGTTAGCAAGAAACTGGCTTGTTTGGTATTCGGGGTTGGTTTTTTTGCGTAACATCCTGTTACTTTGCACAGCAACCTGAGCAACTGATTTTCACTGTACAGTGTTTTATACACACCTCGCGTGGTCGAATCTCAGCAAACTTGCAAATAGATGAAAAGAGGTCTTAGAATGAAAAGCGATGTGTAACTTTAATAAATAGGGATGAAACGAGCCCTGCCCGCAATTTTACATTTTTTGACAACAATTTCAAGCATCTGCAGAAACACGGATGGAATTGGCAACATGTGCCAACAGCACGGGCAACAGCTGTCAGCACTGCTGGCTCATCTGTACATACAGCAGAAACTCACTGGCATAAACTGAATGCTGGCAGCCGGGCACTTGACGCAAATACAAATTTATAAAGCCAAGTACATTTACTCATCAGACTACAAGAAAGACAAACCATGATTAACGCTAGCCGAGTTCAACTCACTCATCAACCACGCTGATATTCTTGCCTCCACCAGAATAAATCAGTGTCTAGACAGCCCTCCTGGGTCGGATGAAGCTCTGACAGTGCTGTTAGTGAACCAGTTCATAAGGAGGCCCTGCTACCGCCTCCCACATGGGACCGTATCTCTAACCCACTTGTTTAGCCACTGTGCCTGCTGTCTCACCCTTTCAGCTCCCGGCAATTATCAGGGTGTCGGGAAGAGTCACTCTCATAGATGTGATGCACAAAACTTCTGAGCATCGACAGGCTATGGATAGAAGAGTGCACTGGGGCTTGTATTTATTCCTCCTGCAGACAGGAACAGTATCCTTTATTAGAAAGAATACAATTGGATTTATGATATGCTTTTTATTTTAACGACTTGAAATCATGTTATCAAATTATATTTCAAAAGGATACCGGCTGATGTTTGCGTGCAGTCTTTGTATCTCTATGCAATCCTGTTACTTGACATAACAAGTTAAATGTAGATCTATACATCAAACCAGTATTATTTGGTAACATGCAAGGGAGCAGGACGACAGGGGACACAGACAAACTTCAGTGTTCAGCAGACTCAAATGTTCCCAAACACTTAACAAGATGACACAGGATAACATATTGGCTTGGAATCCCCATGACAGTCCCCATGCACTTCTCTAGACTACAGACACATACTCAATTAGCCATGTTTCCAATGCGTGCTCACGAAGTAAGGCTGGTGCACAATAATGGGATCAAGCCTGAAATCCAGTTTAACAAGTATATTTACCATATGGTAGGCATTAATGTCCCCACAAATTTTTTACCTGAAGAATAAATCTGTTCTTCCCTGTAGCCTGGAAGACCTTGGTAACGTATATGATAAAGGACTTGATGATGTTTACGATCTCAGCTATTAGCAAATGAAAAACCATAAAGAGTTAGGAAGAGGATGTACCATCTCATGAGAGAACATCATTGTGTACATTGCCTCTTTCTCTTCCAGTCTCCCCTAAAAAATCCTATTAAAAGCCACAATTCTTTTATACTGTGTCTATATGGAACAATAATCTCTCTAAGTTTGACAAGATTGAAATTTCATCCCAAATTTTACCACAAAACTTCTGATTAAATGTCACCTATTCTACTGCAGCTATAGCGCTGTTTTATTTTTTCAAATACACAAATGTGAGGCTGTTCATTTTTCTCAGCCTTGGGCTATCATCTATATAAAGATTTCCCCAAAATAACATTTTATTTCCTTTATTATTCTTTTTCATGCCTTTTAAAAATTGAACTATTAGTAATGCAAGTATGAATGTTCTGTGCAGCCTGCTAAACATGCATATTCATCTTTATCAGCATATTTCATTTTTGCTAAACCACCTCTTTACAGTCAGGCTCTATTAGGGAGAGCTTGAACAGTTAGGGAGAAAATTGATTACATTATCCTGGAAACAACATTTGGTCTAAATTAAAAAAGATCGTTAAGAGTTTGACAGACTCCCAAAACTGTGACTAACTCTGGGATTACAAGAAACAGAATTAAAATAAAAACAATCAAAGAAAACATTAGCCCTTTTATTAGACAAGCATATACGCTCCTGAGCTCTGAGAACAGCAATGATACTGATGACTTATTACACGGCGGAGTTTAAAAAGCATATAGGATATACCTAATGGGAACTCAGGGGATTTGGAATCACAAAGTATGGTCATGTCAGTCCTACTCTGGTATTAAGATAATCTTTATAAATATGCCACATAAGAAATTGTATCATCGGTCTTCATGCACAATTTGTAGGTCCTCTGGATAGCAGGAAAATGGTAATACACACAATGTAGTGAAATAACGGCACTCTCATGAACACCATGCACAACAAAACCATCAAATGAAGTAATTTCTGATGCAAGCCCAACAGCCACATTGGAAATTGAAGAGAGCTTGTAGAAATCCACTGGGATCAACTTTGCCCTAATTAGACAGCGATTCTATTTTTAGCAGCTGTTGGGCTGATGTATTCTGGGCTTTGTATCTGTATTTTAGGCTGAGCAGCTGGAGGTTTTAAATTGTACTTAAACAGCTATTTTTAAAACTAACAAGAAAAAAAATTATCTATATATTAAAGGTATTTCATCAGAGCCATATAGCATTAACTAAGCCTTAAAATGATACTCTCGGAGAGAAAGTATCCTCCCTTTACAGATGGCAACTTGTGACAGAGCAGGAACGAGGACATGCCTGTTGCGGCAGAGCACCCCAGCATCCTCGGGAGCTGGCAACAGCCAGATCGGACATGGGATGTCCTGCTCTCCCGGCCTGTGCGTGCACCTTCCCTCTTTCCTGGGCATTAATTTAGTGTGTCTGAAGCCTTATCTTATATTCCTTAAACACATACAGCAGACAAAAGCTAAAGAATTTCAAAATGAAAGGGAAAAAAACACTCTTGAGGAATGGCAATTCGCTTTTAACTGAATATGAATCTCTCAAACAGGAAGCGAGCAGGAGGTATCAGCTTTACAGCGTTTAAAGCGAGCCCAGCATCTGACGAGCTCGTACAATACCAGCAGACGTCAGGGCACAGGGGAGATGAAAGGGACTCGGGCGGGATGGCAGGCACCGCTGCCAGGATGCGCACAAAGCTGCACGATGCTCCAAAAAGCACTCTCCACGTGGCCGTCTTCACATTCTCCAGCATTAGTTCTATCCCCTACTATCTTCATGGATGTATTTTTATCATATGCTTGTGATCACATAGCATCTATCAAGCTTTTAACTTTTTTTTTTAAAGGACGTAAGTAATAAGGCATGTGTGGCTTAAAGAGCTCGACTGGCATGACAGATAAAAGCAGTCCTAGCAATCAAATATGCTTTGTAAAAAGCTACAGCAAGTGTTGCCAGCAATTGTGTGCTTAAACTGGATGCAAAGCCCTGAATGCTGGGACATTTCGCTTATTTAATTCCTGGTATCCAAATAGCCAGTCCTAGATTCAAAGCATCACCTTTAGGCAAACCTCAGCCCTCTCCAGGGGCACCGAATCTGCAAACCATTCAATAAGTCAGGCACCCATAAAACACCACAGAAAACAACAACAAAAACAAAAAAAACCCACATAAAAACAAAGTAAAAGGATTGTGAGGAATCAACGCCTTGGGTAGAAGGCAGTAAAATCTTTACAAACCCTCCTGACATAAGTTTCTTGCTTTCTGGCACTCTCCAACTACAGCCCTACTAGCAAAACAGCTCCTCTGATTTCATATTCACTGTAGGCTCAGAATTAACACCCTTCCCATTAAAACCACGCAGAGATTGCTGCACATACTTTCGGTATCTTTGTTTCCATCAGCAGCCTTTTTCTGTCTCTTCATATACAAACCTCTTGTGCTGACAGTGGGGGAAAGTCCTTTCTTACTATCTGGAACAGCCTCCCCATATCTCCCCACCACATCAACGCTGAACATACCCATTACCCTCTCTTTTATATCTTAATTTAATTTTGCCTTTGCTGTTATGTAATAGCCGTCTATAATTATTTCTAATCCAATAAGTATTTTGATGTACAGCACATATGTAAGACACTAGAGGAGAAAAGCACACTTTGCATTATTGGCAGTCCCTGGGCACTTAAAAATACACTTCTGCATTCTAATTATTCATCTTTATTTTCAATTAGGAAGCCTTCTGAGGAGCAACAAGCAATGTCATATGTTTGATATTAACTCTTGATCACTGCTTTGCAACATTTAAACGAGAATGCAAATAAAGCCAGCTGTATAAGCAGCAGGTAACTCAGAAAAGCCTTTCTGTTGTAGCTCTGTTGCCATACAAAAAGAAAGAGAAAGTATTTTGGGTGGTGCGTTCTGTGACCCAGACCACCTTCGGGAAGAGGGTGACAGATATTTGGGACAGAAGACAGAGCCGTTAGCAAGACGGAAGCAATCAGATATTACTGCTGGTGGTTGTAACAGAAGCTATTTTTGCTGCCTTACTCCAGGTGTTGGGTCCCACGCATCTGCTGATCCTTCTGAAAACACGGAGCGAAAGACGATGCTGCCAAAAGCCGGGGAGAAGGAGTCTTCCCATCTGGAGCCACAATGGGTGGCAGCGCCGGTATTGCTGGTACACCCACGCACTCCGCGAGCAAAGGAGTCACATCTCCACCAGCTTCTTTTACAACTAACATTAAATGGCAGTTCAGACAGAGTTGGGTAGGATTACTCGGTTCAGGTCTGCTCAATTAAACTTATTACCATGGTAACAGGAAGAGAAAGAAGTCCTCTCCCCACTCCTATTTTCTCTCACAATTCCATTAATGGATTTAAAAGCCCAGAGAGGGAAGCACCTTTCTGACACAGAGCAGCAGCGGCCTCCCTGCCACCCTTGCGGCTCACTGGAAGAGTCCACACGCGGTGGGATTTTCAATACAAAACCCAAAGGAACTTACACTACACTTGACAAAAGCCAGCATCAAAAAGCAGCCTTCAGTCAGCAGGCTACAGCATCCCAGCCCTCCTCCTGGAGGAGATGCTCTGCTGAGGCTGCCTGCTCTTCACCTACACCGTCACTGCTGTCAAAAACACAGTGCCACCTCCTGGACATGCACGTTCCCGGGAAGGCCTGCCTCGAACAGGGGCGTAATGGAGAGCCAGGAGGGCTTTCAAGATTAAAACATCAAAAATGATTAAAAGAATTCAAATCCATATTGAAAGAGTTCATGATTTTTAGTGGGTACTTCTAAAAACGTTTTGTTTTTACATGGTCAGAGTGCTTCGATGAGTGCCCTATGAAGAACTGCTTCTAAGCTCCACGGAGGAAAGAAAAAAAGTGAAACTCAGTTTTATTAACAGAGCGCTGCTTCACTGTATAGTAAAAAATGATCTTGAGATGTCAAAAGATGAGCTGATCTGTTTCTCACCCATTGTAGACAGAAACCACAAGGTAACACCCACTCCCTCAAAGTCAAGACTTTCCACTTTGTAGGGCACAACGAAGCGCATCAGTCAGCTGCTGCCAGGCAGAGGCATTCGTTCACTCTTTTTCAGACCACAGAGCAGCAGCTAATACATTAGATACAAACACATTACAATATTAAAACACCAGTGAAGGAGTGAGAATGGCAAACCTAATTGTCATAAAGGTTAAGAAATTCAACGGTCGTGTTTTTCACTTTGCAGCCTGCGTTATTGGCACCCATTTGAGCCGCGCGTTAGTTCAACTCAAGGATGCTCCTTTTGGCATGGCCCTGGCCACTGCCACATCCCGTGCCACTGGTTAGCATCGCAGCCACCAAGGACCTCACAACTACTCCACGCTACAGATCCCTCTCTCTTCCGTCATGCTCCTTGCCAGTGTAGACATAGCTTCTCATAATCACTGCTGTGTGCTTAAGTTAAGGTAGTTCTACTATTTTTAAATGCACAACCAATGAAAAAAGTAAGCTCATCGCACACTTCTCTCAGCGGCCTAAGGAAAGGTTACACCTCAGCAAAGAGAAGTACGTTAAAAGAACTAAAACAATACTTTATATCAAATATCATCACATTAACCTGGAATGGTTCAGTATGAAATTTTTAATTTGAAGTGTTACAATTACTTGAAAATCATATTTATGCAAGATAAGCCAGTTAACACTAGCTTCTTAGGAATTACGGCTAAACACAGCCCACCTACTTTCCACCAGGTCACACAAAGACTTTTTAAAAAGAGTAAGTAAACTCTTGGATTTACAGATCATGGCAGAGGAATGCATCAAATTCCATTAGAAAGAGTAATGACAAAAATATGCCCGCATTGCCATGGAGAAGATTAAGCTAATGAGGAGCAGTACAAAGTAGTAGTATTTCAACCCAAAATAAAGTCAAACCCTAGGAAGAATGTCCTCCTTGAGACCCGCATCAATAATATATCCATATGATGTGTAAAGTTTTTAGTATCAATTACATAGACTCGATTTTTACAGAAAATTCATGTTGACTTGTCACTTTTCTATCTCTAACAAACTTTCTGAACTGCTTTTTCATGCAGAATAAGAAGTTACTGAAGTCAACTGTTCTTTACAATATCTGATTTTCCAACAAAATTATTAAATGCAGGTGCTATAGCTGCTATGCAGGCTGCCAGTGCCCTTCTTTTTTGGTATCTGGAGTTACTGCTCTGTAAAAAATACAAGTCGAAAGGGCGAGCTTCACAAAATCAACTGGGAAGGGCAGCCATCTGTATAGGTGCCACAGTAAGCACATAAATTAATAGATCCAGTTGCCTATGGGTTTCATTTTCAGTCTGTTCACTAGCAAAAAAAATAAATGAAATTAATCCTGAATTTCCAAACAATATTCTTGAAAATAAGTCTCCATTCTGGTTACCCTCCGGTTACCCTACATGCCAACATTGTGTCAGAGAAGGATCTCTCTGCAGCAACTCTGAGCGAGCAATGCAAAATGCCTTGGTTATGACAAGGCCCATATCAAAACCATAAACCAGGACATGGAAAATGTATATAATTCTTTAGATCTTCGCTTCTCTAATTTCAGAATTACATATTCTGAAATTCCATATTTTGACAGAATAAATCCTCCTCAGGTTACTGGATCAGGAAAAATTTGAAGCTGACCAGATCATTATAAGTGTTTTTGTTTTGAAAAGAGTGACTCAGCCTTTAGGTGTATTTTGCACTACACTTTTTTCAAAAAGAAAAACGACAGTAAATCCACACAAATTAGGATGATAATTCAAGAACAGCTTTCAAAATTTTAGGAGAAAAGTAAAATTATTTTAAACTGATTTGAAAACAGTCCTTTAAAAAGGGAGTAGTCCAAGTAGTAAGAGCAACCTCTGCACAGGAGAACAACATGAGAAACCCTTCAAGATCTTCAGGGTGAAGGTAGAGGCTGTCTGACCCAACAGGGTGGGACATCTCCCACCACAGCAATCCCCTGGCACTGCCCTCACCAGCCATGCTGCTCCAGGGCATGCACTGACTCATAACGATACACACGGACACGCTGAAGATCGAGAAAAACAAGGCTTTGAGAAAAATCAAAACCTGCCATCCAAATAGCCATTAGGCAGGAAAAATAGCTTTTCATCGTTTCTATTCTTTAATATATTCTTGGCCTCAGTCCTGCCAAGGAGTGCTGTTGCCATCTCAAGTCTCGCCACAGCTGCTGAGAGGAAGAAAGACGAGTACAGCGCAACTCCGTGTCACAGGAAAGCGTTCTTCTGAAACCTTCAGAAGGTAACAAAACCACAGAGACAACTTGAGAGCTTTCATTTACGTTTTGAATTCACTTTTCTGAAAAGGAAAGATGAACAAAAGTGACCTTGCTCCTCACAAATTTCTCAAAACATAGCTGTATAACAGGTAGGAGAAAGAACGTATTTCATTTTTTTACATTCTAATTAAAGTACTAAGCACATACTCCTTCTCCTAATTTGAACGGCCACTTTTACTCCAGCGCACGGCCTGTAAGGAGAGCAGTTTAACACCAAACCTTCCACCCTTCTTCCTCAGAAAGGACTCAGTGTTCCCACTGTCTGCTGTTTTCCGGCATGGTTTGCACGGGAAAGGGCACCTATCCACAGGGTGCTGCACAAATGATGGCTCCTGGTTGCCAGCAACTACAAAAAACTCATTGTGATCTTGCATTCATCTGAGGTGTGAAACTGGGACAACAAAAAGCAAACCTGACCGACTAAAGAAGAGTGCATTTGTGCATTCAGATGGTGGAAAGCTTTTCTCCTATTTAATACAAACCTCCCTGCAAATTAAGCCTCCAGGCAAGAGCATCCAACTGGTTGACCTTAATAATGAAGGGAGGAAAAACCTGGGTTTTCCTCATTACTTAAGCATCATGCTTCTTTATCCCACATAAGCATGTTAAAGATGCAGCAATTCTCTTAAGCCTAAAAGACGCCCAAAATAATCCCAGACTTTGTGACTGAGGTGCAGACAGCAAGCACGTTCCCCTCCTAAAAAGCAGGATCTGCCGTTGATGGAGATGCCTTTGCTTCAGCACCACAACTGTTAGTCCTTGTCTTCACTACGGGATGCGGCTAAAATTCCCGTTTTACCTTTCTGTTTCAGCAACTACCAACAGGTTTAAATTAAAATGGGAATGGATTAAAAATCCAAAATGGAAAGGGGCCAAAATGCTGAGCTGCAAAGAGCAGATTTCCAACAGGTCTCTAGATTAGGAGGATTTGTGGGCGAAGAGAGACCTCGTAAGAAGCAGTTATGGCAGTATCTCACTGCCTATGTAACTACAGCGCGTCACAGGAAAAGAGCAAGAGAAAACTGCAGGGTGTCAGCCAGGTCCGAAGCCCCCGCGAGAGCAGGAAATCTCCAAGACAAAACTCCTAAGAAGACAGCACCACAGCTAGCGCTGGAAGAGGACGGGAAAAGCCTAGCGGTCTTGACCACGGGGAGCTTGGTGGGGAGGTGTCCACCCAGGCAGCATCTCCTGCGCAGTCCAACGGGAGGGATGGGGCGAGCAGGGCACACCGGGGAGCCAGCCTGACGCCACGAGGACCTGCAGCACACCCTGCTCCCCCGCGGCCAGCCTCCAGGGCAGCCACACAGGATAAGGAGAAACTCCAGAAGCTGCGATTACATATTTAATGGGGTGGTTCTTCCCAGTCTTCACAGGAGGACCAGCAGAAGCACTTAAACATGGGATGACAACAACATATGCAGAATACAAATGCAGTCCTGTCCCCAAACCTCCACGTAGCCCAATGGCCCTCTGTCACAAACTTCCCTTAGCAGATGCAGAAATTCTGACTTCAACTCTCCCCAAACTTATCAAGAACCATCTTAAAAACACTTCTTTGTCCACATTATCCTGTTTGGAAGTCTGTTCCACAACTTCCCTCCTTGGATGGTTTTGGGACCTTTTAATGTCTGACTTCAATTATTTCAGAACACACTCATAACCATTCATCTTGTGCCAACAGTCTCCTTGGACTTCAACAGGTTTCCTCCCTCTTTGTGCTATTTACCTCCCAAGCTACCCAGGCTAGACAAAATAAGCCGTGCTTTTGTAATCCCTCTGCATACGACCAGCAATTAAGCTTAAAATATTTTAAAGTCTGATGGTCCAGATAAGTTACACAAGAGCTTCAAATGCCAAAAACATTTTCTGAATTTTTTTTTAATATAGTTCGAAAAAAAACGGGATGCTCTAGAGGACTGGAAGTCAGACAACACTGGGACTGTAGTAAAAAAAGATGCCTGGGGTAATTATAGACTGTTTTGCCAGCCATTAACCACAGGCAAGATCACAGCTGTGACAGGACTCTGAATAAAAGAATTAATAAAATTTCCATCTCTTAATACCAAGCAATGTGCTCTCACAGGGAACGGGTCTCCCATTTGACAAAGGTTTATGGCATTTCCCCAGAAGTAACAGCGGTCTTCTGCACAAATGCTGTGTGGAAAAAAAAAAAAGCCAACGTAGACAAGTGACAAGCATAGACAGTACAAATCTGGTAACGCAATACTTAAACAATGTGAAATCATTACTATGCTTAAACCACTGAAAAATGTATGAAGATATTTATAGGTTCCAAGTATGTGCATGCTGTTTCAAAGACCACTTCAACATGAAATTCCTTCAATGCTTATGAATCCAATCAGCTGTGCGTGCTACTTTTTACATCTGTTTTAATATTCTCTAGCCTGCACGCTTCTACTGTTTAAAATTAAGTGTTGGCTTCTCGCTGCAATTTGACAGAAATTCCCTGCCCTCTACTACTGCTTTGCTCAGCAATCACCAACTGCATGGTACTCACAGCCCTCCAGATGATGGAGGGGGTTAATAGATACGGTTTAAAAGCAAACATTAGCAGGTCAAGGGAAACAGCAGATTATCTTTCTACCTATGATTCATTGACCAACAGGCCCTCTTCAGGATTGCAGCGTTGTGTGAATTGCGCAAATGGCTCCTGTTGCAGCCTGCAGTAAAGAACGAGATGTGGGACAGAAAGGCAGAGCGTGCATTAAATGCTCACGTGAAAGTAAAAATAGAGTTTAAGGAGAAGCTGTGCATTAATTATACAGTTGTGACAGTAGACGAGTCAATTTTCAGAGAGTCTTAAAGACCGAACACCACCTGAGTAAACTAACGGACTACAAGCAACAAGTATTTTTGCCTGTGCGTATTTATACCGCACTGTGTTTGAAAAGCACAGGCTGAATTCAAGTACTGAAACCTAGGCACATACAGAAGTCTGTCCTGACCTCCACATTTCCAATCATCAGCTGAAGATTCACTGAAGGAGAGGTTCAATGCTAACTGATTTCAGAGTTGAATCTATACCACTTGCCTTGTCACCATACCACTTTAGGACGAAAGCCCCACGTGCCCTGGGAAAGGCTGGCGTACCTGCCAGAAAAGAGTTTTATCTAATGCCCGATTATGTTCACCCTGCTTCACCCACTGCCATTGGCCTTCTTAAAAATTTAACGGAAAAAACAGGCGCCCACACCCTGTTCTACAACCAAAAAAAACAAAGCAAAACCACAGCAAACAATAGGCATTCATTCTGCAGGTTCTGTGCCCGTGCCATTTGGTGGTCTCCTCAGGGGCGGTCACATGAAGCAGCTCCAAGGAATGGAACAACATGCTTACACAATGTGGTGAACAAACATATTTACGGGCAATCTCTGAATTGCAGAAACAAGAGCTGGGGTACACCACACACTGAGGTTTCCACTTGCCCCCTCCGCTGCAAACGGAGCCAAGACACAAGCAGGGTAGCCAGTGAGGACAAGGACACGGCTCAGCCACCCAGGCACTCTACTGCCTTTGGAAATTCACTTGGCTTTTATACATGCTGCCCCCTTCCAATGTACTTAGATTGTAAATTCATCCAAGCACAAACAGTCTTTTACTTGGTGCTCAAGTACAACATCACACACTAGGACCATAGCCGTAGGTGGAGCAGTTGAATGATGCTTAAGAGAAAAAATGTAGAAGTACACGGAGATCTTCAGTATTTCTGAGCACCTGGCTAACTTCAGCGAGAATGTTATTATCCAGACCTATAATCTTCCTTTTGTTATGTTCAGTTTCATTCCGTACTTCCAGGCATGGTCAGAAGCGGTCCCGGTTCACTGCTGCCTGACAGGGAGAGGCCGGTCCTGTGCCAGATGCTGTTGGCCATGCTCAGCCATGGACATCTCTTTCCTCACCTCTGTACCTCTCCTCCTTCCTTCAGCGTGAGATAATAAAGTTGCCACTTAACCCACAAAACCTTCAAATTTTAAGCAGCCTTAAACACTAAAATTTCTTGAGTAATCTAGTAAAAATGGGTATTTTTTTTTCCATAGCCCGTGTTCAACAGAGCTCTCTGTGGCTCTCCTCGCAGGTCAGGGATTCCCACAGGTGTAACTGAACACTTCCATTCAGCCGAGAGAGCCGAGCGAGCGGCAGAGCCCTGCTGCATCCGAGATGAACCAGGCAGCCATTCACTTGAGTGGGGATAGGAAAATCGGTGACAAAAAAAAAAAAAAGAAAGAGACTGGAAAAAGCACAACAGAGTAACTCCGTAAGATAAAGAAGAAATGAAGAAAAAGAGCAGAGCTCTTCTTTCAGAAGTATATTTTTTTTTAACTCAGTCGTATGCTTGATACTTAATTCTCATTTGTTTGTACTAATTCTGTCTTTGTTCAAACTGCTTTTATATTTTGAAGGATTGCAGATAAGGAATGTCCTCAAAGTTACTCACCCTATTAAAATAATGCATATGATGTAAAAAACAACTACAAAAAGAATGGGTCTGACTCACGAGTCCCACTGTGATTACATACAACTCTGAGGCAGAAATAAAAAAATTGAAATGAAGTCAGAAGAACAAATGCCGCACGATCAATCTTAGGCTTAGACTAAACTCATTAAATTCTGCCAGGAATCTTCATTTTGACAGATTCCTTCATTTAGATTACTACACATCCCCTCTCTCATTTTGGCCTGCTGTTATACACACAAGAAAGTAAAACTTTAAGCAGAAAGAAAGAAAGAAAAAAAAAAAAAAGGAAGAAAGCAACTTGTACAAATTTTTGCTTGCCTAGTTCAACTTGGAAAATCCATTTGTTTAAAGACATCAGAGAAAATCTGTTTCTGATTTCAAACACTGGATATTTTATGAGAACATTGCCAAGAAAGGAATCCAAGGAATGTCCTTACAAGCACAGAACACATGAGACAACTGGTGAGCAGCCCTGTGATCTCTTACAAAAAATAAATAAAAAAAAAAACCTGCATTTCTAGCATGGAACCTTTCTTCAGGGAGCAAGCAGCACATGCCTGGGATTTTTTATGGATAGCTTCTATTATAACTTCTTGCTATTATTAGTATAAAAAACTTCCCTCTCAAATCCACAGCTGTAAGACAAGCAAGGATGGAAAATACTTCCCAAGCGCAGGCAAGCAGTAAGCGCACATGCTTGCTTTACAACATTTCTTGGCACTATTCTCCTTCTACAAAAGCTATGAAGGAAAGAGAAATTCCAGGCAAATATCACAGGAACATGAGCTCATTTTTCAGCACATGCCAACGAACTGGCTCATGACCCTTCTAGGAATTGATTATTTTACAAGAAAACGTATTTAAATCTTCCATTTGTACCTCTTTGGTCCAAAAGATCAGTAACAAGCACGCGGCGTCAAGCACGCAGCATCGCCTCTGCTGGAGATGCCCCATTTTGATCAAACCCATGTTTCACACGATGGGGGTCATCCCAAGGGCCGTGCCTGAGAAGTGAGCACTGCCCGCGGGCCGGTGCGGTGTGAGGGCCACCAGACCAGGCCCCGGGGCACCAGAGACCTCGGGTCAGCCTGCGAGCAGGAGACGCCAGGTCTCGCCCACCATGCAGGGGCAGCGGCACCCAGCTCTCACCACCTTGTCTCCCCAGGCGTCTTAAGGGGTGACAAAAGGCTCCGTGCAGATGGTACGGACTATCATACAGCAAACAGAAGCAGCAACCTGAAAATATAAAAAATTAGAGGCGGCAGGCCCCTAGAGCTCACGGAGACCAAGTTTTAGAGCAGGGATTTCATCACCGACCTGATGCACGCCCAGCGCACCCACACCCACCAAATACACCGACTCTGTCCCAGTGCAAACCTGGGACTAATTCATCTGATGAAGGCTGCTCGCTGGATCAGACTGGGAAAACACCGTGGGAGCTGGTAGCCAGGGCAGCACCTAAACAACTACATCGCTTCTTCCTGAGCCCTCAGAGCCCAAACAAACCAGCTTCTGAAAGGCAAACTGCTATGCCGTCTCAAAGACAAACAAATCCTCCTCCCTATACCGGCTACCATCAAGTCAGTAAAAGGACTGGTGTGTAACTGCTTCTCTCCTTCGCACGTTAACAGAAATAAATCAATGATAACGCCCCAGGTGGTCATGATTTTCAATGCATAGTAATATAATACACAATAACTGTTGCTCCTCAAGGTAGGGAGAAGTCTACTACAAACTAATAAAATGGTGCAAAGCACAGTGGCTTGGAGAAAACAGTACGTAAGTGCATGCAAACAGGAAAAAAATAAAAATATGACAATCAAAAAATATTGCTACACAACAAATCTATCCGCTGCTTTGAAGCATAGCCTTAAGGTGGGTTTTTATGAATTGTAACTAGCAACTTTTCTTATTTGGAAATAAAACTTGAAAATTTTGAACACACTTTTTTCTGTACGTTCAACTTGAGATTCATTTAAAAGCAAGTGTAACTTATGCAAGACAAAAATATTTTGTTTCTGTACAAACTCCTTTGCTGCACATACAACATCTCTGAAAACTTGACTCCTTGCTTCATTTTCCATCAGGTGCTCTAGACTACAGAAGCCTCAGTCGTCCTAGCTGCCTGGTTACCCACCTCGCTTGAAAACCTTTTACCTTTCATACTCTTTTATTTAAACAACTTCTATCCTGTATCTCTAAGTTTCATCTTTCATGTTTTCTAAGTTCCAGCGATCTGTTGAACTGTCGTGAATCGAAAACCTCTTGTGCAGTTAAAAAATGTAAATAGTGCAGGTTTTTTGACTTTGTACACTTCAACAATTTCATTTAAGATAAATCACTACATAGCAAATTGTGTTGTGCAATTCACTAATGTTTTCTCTAGAAACACTGATTCACTACTCTGAAATTTGCGGGAAAGGAACTTTTTTCCTGACTTTTTAAATTTATAGTTAGCAACTGTACCAAGAGCCTCAGTGGGGACTTTGCACAAATAAAAGTCATTAGTAGAGTAAAAGCAGTCAACGTTTTGAAGCAACGTAGAGAAGAGCAAAATATTCTGAGCAAGCATTGATAAGCACTCAAGTATTTAACTTAATTGCTATTCTTTCCCAGGCAAAGCATCTTTCTTACAACTCCTAAGCCTTTCCTTACAACAGCTCTCTGGTGCCAGCTTTCAACAACTGCGCTTCAGGAAGAAGAGTAGCAGTAATATGGATTTTTAATAAAAACAGAAATAGGGATGTTCAACTAAAATAATAAGCTTTTCCTAACCGGAGTTTGCAGAACCGCGCTCTTGGGAAGTCCAATGAAAAAGATGAAATAAAAATCTCTTTGGGCATAAAAAACTCTTGCTGTCCCGAGGGCTCTGCACCATCCCTACGTGAGATGTTGGTGCAGCGGGATCACCCGGCAGGGCAGCCGGAGTTTCCACCGAGCACCTGCAGCACCTACCGCAGCAGGACCCCGGTTCCCCCCTCTCCCCCCACACCCCGGCACATCGCCCCATTTCACCCAAGAGGGGGCAAACCCGAATAAAGCTCAGCAGACTCCTGGTAAAGCAGCACCCACCGGTAAAGATACTGCACGCAATGAGCCACCACCATGCAGAGACCCCACCTTGAGCCCCCCCCGATCCTTCCCGCGCACACACACA
>VYZM01004605.1:124957-143449 GCA_013398915.1 Dromas ardeola | reverse complement strand
ATCGCTCCCACCTCCCCACCGCTCACCAGCCCAAAGTACCACGCCTGGAAATGAAACGCCGCTCACAAAACAGACCACCGGTCATCTCCGGCTGGTCCCAGGCAGTCCCCAGCCTGAAGGCAATTGTTTTAGCTCATCTGTCAGCATTTTTCACTGCTGTGGACTCAGTTTATGGACATCAGTTGGTCAGCGTGAGAGAAATGCATCACTTTAATCCTGCTCACCTGTTTGTCATGAATTACTAACTCTGCTCTTAGTGATTTTTTTTTAATTATTATTTTGTTCTGGAATATATGTCTGCTCTCTCTCCATAAAGTGCTTTGTTTGTGCAGTTTTCTATTTCAACTATACATACAGACTTAATTAATAAACAAACATAGAATCATAGAATGGTTAGAGTCGGAAGGGACCTTAAAGATCATCCAGTTCCAACCCTCCTGCCACGGGCAGGGACACCTCTCACCAGACCAGGTTCCTCAAAGCCCCATCCAGCCTGGCTCGAACACCTCCAGGGATGGGGCATCCACAACTTCTCTCGGCAACCTGCTCCAGTGTCTCACCACCCTCACAGTATAGAAATTCTTCCTGATACCTAATCTAAATCTACCCTCTTTCAGTTTAAAACCATTCCCCCTCGTCCTATCGCTCCACTCCCTGATAAAGAGCCTTTCCCCATCGTTCCTGTAGCCACCTTCAGATACTGGAAGACCACTACATCTCCCTGGAGCCTTCTCTTCTCCAGGCTGAACAACCCCAACTCTCTCAGCCTGTCCTCACAGGAGAGGTGCTCCAGCCCTCTCATCGTCTTTGTGGCCCTCCTCTAGACTCGCTCTAACATCTTGCAAGTGTATCTGAACAGTCCAGCTAGATACCAGTTCATCTTTACCTGACTACTAGCAAGAGCAGAGGGCCCTTCCACCCAATTTTCTGTACATAGAAGATTAACAGCTGGGAAAATCTAAACAAGATGTCAAACCATGCTGTATCTTGACTTCTTATATTAAGATGAATACTACAGTTCCTATAGTCAGGGTCAGCATGAACTTCATGAAGGTGTATTCCCTCTCACTAACATCTCAGTTCCAGAGGTACTAAATTTCCACAACACACCAGTTACTCTCCACAGTCCAAGGGGGCAATGCATATTTTCTCAATATTGTATATCCCTCTCTACGCACCTTAAGACTGCTTCCCCAGCTCAACACTAGCGATGTTGCGGCTAAAAAGATTTCTTAAATACACCCTATTTCTGCAGAGGAGACCTTCAGGAATAGAAGCACACAACCTTGTAAGCAATTTTATTTTTATAAGGGTCACAAAGAGCTGCCACCAGCACTGCGTGCTTACTGAAAATATTGGGTCTAAATGCAGCTGTGTTGTGTTGACTAACTTTTATAGGGCCTGGCCTTGTACAGCAAGGAAAGACAAAGGACCAGGGAGCAAGGTAAGGGTCAGGGTAACATACCTCACTGAACAACCGAGAATTGCAACTGTCTGCAAATGCATGAGTCCTAAAATCCTCCGTGCAAAGCCAAATTAAACACATGAGAATGCACGTTATCTTTGGGCGGAGCTACAGAAAAAACTCTGGTCCAGAGACCTTGAAAACAGGACTTTAGACCCCAGATGAAGCAGCACTAATGAGATGCTGAGAACCATTAGCAGTTCTTAGATCTTAAAGTATCACATTTCAAGTATCTGTCATCATGTAAGAAAAGTTACTTCATTTTAGAGCTGGCTAAGAGCAGGCTGCTGCGTCAGAAAAGCGAAGACATTACAGTGGAGTAACTCAAAATCCAGAAACAGCACTTATATAGCTTAGCCTGCCTTTTCTCTTTTAAATCCTGCTAAAAAGGGTACAGACTGATGTCAAGATTTCCTGATGCTCCGGGAGGCAAAGGGCCCATTCTCCTTAATTCCATTTTCTGGTGCTCCAGGCATGCACGCACTATTTGCTACTCTAACTCTTCAGAGGGCTCCAGGAATAAACGCTTCATGGAGGCAAAATAAACAAAAACATACTGTAGCTGGAGGAAGGTTACTTGGATACCAGGGGGATTTTAAGGTCCAATCTTGTTAAATCTACTCATTAATTACCTGGAAGGGGAAGTAAGCAGCGCATCAGTGATAGTCACCAGGGACTGAGAGCAGCTGCGAACACACCACTAGGGACTGAGAAACGGCACAAGAGATTCTAGGGGAATCACAAGTAGAAAAATACATAAAAGAGACAAAACCAGCCGTTGATTCTGCGTGCAGGCAGTGGGAAAAACTGTCAATAAAACAAAGAAGACGAAGCCAACTACGGAACAATAATATTGTCTGAGAAATTAGACACAGCCTAGGGGTATTAAATGTGGTGTTAAAGGGCTGAAAAGTCAGACATTGCTCTAGGCCGTAACACCGGTGGCACATACTGCTCTGGGAGGGTTTGAGCCAGTGTCCCTTCCTCGGGGGGCATACCCTCTGTCCTGTTCACCATCTCCCTCTCCCATCCTCATCAGGAGGAGACCAGAGGAGCCTAAATGGGATCCCAACCTTCCTGATGCCCGCTGGGAAAGAGGGAATGGACAAAAGGTGGTAGACCTTGCTGTCTAGGAAGGCAGGAGGTCCACGTGACACTCTTCTCTTCCCTGGGCGTTTGCAGCAACTGGACCCTCTCTAGCACCTGTGACACTTGCAGGACATCACACCTGGTCCCAACTCCAAATCCCATCCGGGAACCGGTTCTCTGACTCCCTACATCTCATTTTGCTGCCTGTGACAGTAAGGAAACAGGTTTCCCCATTGTGCTGGGGTGAAATACAGAAATAACAAGGAAATATCTTCCAACAATCAAATTATGAAGTATACTGTTTTTGTAAAGCACGACATGTTGAGCTGCATACGAAGAGACGGATACAAGTGTGAAGTGCTGCCTCTAGGAACCTATCCCACCACATCTACCACATGAAGGGACAAGCAGAGGAGATAACGCCAACTGCCCAACTGCCACTGTCACCTCTCACGGAGGCACTGCTCCTACTGACTGGATGCGAAAGAGAGTGGCTTCATAGAGGAGACCATGACGGACATGGAGAACTGTGCCTGTAAATCCATGTTTAATAAGGACTGGTCAGGGTCCTCTAAACAGAAATGTTTTAACCACATGAAGTCAGGAATTTTGTCACACCAAACTGTGACTTTCATTCTCTCCCTTGCTCTCAAGTCATTGTCATGTCTATCAGCTCTCTGAGAACAACCAGAAGAAATATGTCAGTGTCATTTTTCCCTTGTTGAAAACAAAAATCACTAGCGCCATTTCTCTTAGCTTCCCTAACCTGAAAACGCAACAGTATGGAGGGAAATAAATTTAGGAAAAAATATGTATATACTTGCATCCTTTTTTGATGCTAAAGATTGTACCATTAAATTGAGCAAATGAACATGGAAGAAAACGCAGCTCAGACCTGCCCAACTCACAGAAAAAGGATGAGGGTTTAGGCTGTTTCTGTCTTGCTTCACGTGTTGCTGCGCAGCAAAGCACACCCCGGTTTGACTGCCAGCTAGCAGGGCTGTTGAGACATCTAATTAAATCCTTTTTTCCTTTTAGAACCAAAGCGATCTGCGGAAACGTACGTTCCTGATACCCTGGATGGGTGCCAACTATCGAAAGAGATTTTTTTTTTTTTCCCTAAAGCCTGAATCATTCTGACACGTTTCCCTTTCAAACTGTGCATAAAACGCACAAACAAAACAAAACAATAAAAAAACCCCACACCCTGAAAACCTATCCAAAGAAAACAGCTGGAGTAAAAATAAAATTTTCAACTTGAAGGTTGTCACAGCCCAACACCGTTTAGTCTGCAGCCGGCTCAAGCACTAAGGAAAGCCAGACCCAGAGCCCACCAGGCGCTGTGGTCCCACTGGTGATAAGAGGGGGGAGATAAAGAAAGGTCAGGTCAGCCCCAGCGTATCTTTAAAGGGGCAGCATCGACTAGGAAACCCAGCACAGGCTGAAAAGATATTAACCATTATTTTGATAAGTAAAACCAAATATTCTCGTAACTCCGAAGTGAGGGAAAATATTTTGCTATTATCTCTTGCAGTTGATAGTGCGTATTATATTACTTGTTCCACTTGAGGACTGATTAGGGTGGAGTTTCCTCATACCATGAAGAAGGGAAGAAATATTTTTTAAATTATTAATGAAGATGAAATTCATTTGGGGAAAGTCACAGCAAACATTATGAAGCAAGTAACTTATTCAAATGATCAGGCTGGAAATACGTCCTTTAAAGCACAATCCACTGTGAATAATTAGAATAACCCCGTGATTAATTCAAATAACTCAAATTGATATTCACCATAGCAGGAGGTAAAAGGACATGTCCTGTCCTGCAAAAAGTCATGCAGGCAGGAGACTTGTGGTGAATGGACCTTCTCAAATTATCAGTAAAACAACTAGTATAGAGCTACTCATGCACGCACAGATTCAGAGCTACAGGGCCTTGTCATACTTTTCAAGGCTGGCATGAGAAACACAATTTTCCAAATATTCAAATATAGAAGAAAAATGAATTTTAAGCACTCTTAAGCAACAGGGACGAACATAACCAATATAAGCATTTGAAAAAAAAACCATTCACCTATTATTAAAAGTGATTTTTAAAACAACTTTCTTCCAATAAAACCTCTGAAACCATTTGAAATTGTTTTCTGAGAGAATTAAATCTAAAGCACTGACCTCTTACTTGAAGGAGGGACGTAGTTCCACTTTAGTCATACGTAAAAGCGAAAGTAAAATCCTTTATTTACATGTCTGTTTTTTTTCATTGAAAGATGATTTGCAATGAATCAACTTTATTTCTATTCCTACCCTAGCTATAGCTATACTGGTGGAGTTTTTCAATTAGATACTACACACAGCATTTGTGAAATTGTGTTATGGTTTCTGATCATTACAAACAAGAAGTTCTTCTCTAATAAACCCAGCAATGCCGGTGCAAAGTGCTTCGCATTAATAAAATAAATGGTTTTAGGAATGAGCTGTCTTCTGCCTTAAGTGAGGAAGAAAACGAATACAATGAAGTCATGAATTAGTTCACTTATCTTTTGTTTGCCTTACTCTTCAGACAAAGGGCACAGAAAGGGCAAAATCTTTTTAAGAGCTGCTGTGGGTCAAGAAAGGAATCTGTAACCAACTTCTCCAAATTCATTCAGGAATTTCTTTGCCCAGAAATTGAACAAAGAGGGCATTCCCGGTTGTGCAGGGAGGACCCAAGTGTATAGAGGCTTACCACATGACAAGGAGAAAACTGATTATACCAAAACAGTGACTGAGGGTCCTACATTTCAAGAGAGGCTAAAGCAGAAATTCTGAAGAAAAAGCCTAGAAAAACAACGGGCAATCCAGTCATTTCAATCTGCTGCTAAAAGACCTGCTCCTAAACAAAAAAGTCATTGTTTTGCAAGGGTTGTGTGACAAATTATCTTTGATTAATGGATGCAACGGGGCTTTATGGATAATATTTACTATTAAAAGAAAACAAAAAAGCCCCTCCCGGGCACTTCCATTTGCCCAGTCACCTGTGCACCGCTCCAGAAAATCGCTGCAGGTATAACCACAGGTTGACGTGGGCTCGCTCCTTCAGGCTGGCGTGGTCAGTGTTTCACTAGCCTTGGTAATAACAAGGCGCTGAGGAACGCTCTGAGGCCACCTGTGGGTAACCAGGAATATCGAAATCACAGGCAGCAGAAAGGACACCTGAATTGCCCCCTTATCATCCTGGTTTTAGGCTAGAAGGCAAATCACACTTTAAAGGCCCAGAGGAACAAAGACAACTGCACCGTTGCGCACCATCCCACACGGAGAAAAAGAAAAGAAGAGGTTGTTTCACGAAACACGCGCAATTATGGCACATGGTCACCAAATACAGAGCAATGTTCTTTTATTGAAAAACTCCCCAAGGCTGATGCACACCAGACGAGCACAAAGAAATACACAGAAAAATCAGTTTCTCTTCTGACCGAAGGGGTACAACCATGCAGGTACAACCATCACTACTAGCTGGGAGCCGTCTTCATCCACACAGTCAACACGCTTATCTAACGGACCAGAAATAGTTCACTGAAATACTGAACTAAACCAAGCAGTACTTTAAGCAGTTCTCTTTTGATTTAAAGCTATGGGCCAAAATACACGCAAGACCTCGAAAAAAAATGACAAGAACTGGCACTTGGGCATTCCCTGCCCTTGGGTGGCAAACTGAACCACCACTCTCATCAGTGACCATGCGCCAAGCAGGGTGGCAGGGCGGTCTGTAGGGTATTACAGCTTCCCCTGTGCATTGCAATGGGAAATATTCCTGAATCCCCACCTGTTCCAGCTCTTTCCTCGCTACAAACTCCAGCCAGCCCCGAGGCGTTTTCTGCCACCCCCCCTAGGGTAGAAACGCGACCGCTTCTTCACTGAGGCTCTGGCACGTGTGTGCGTGTGAAGTGTCAGCGCAGAGAAGGGAGAACAAAATGAGTTATTTCTCATTTGACC
The DNA here is from genome assembly GCA_013398915.1 of Dromas ardeola. Classification (NCBI taxonomy): domain Eukaryota; kingdom Metazoa; phylum Chordata; class Aves; order Charadriiformes; family Dromadidae; genus Dromas; species Dromas ardeola. Next base: position 136,920 of record VYZM01004605.1, on the reverse strand, counting down.
TGATTAATTTAATAGGTTTGCCGCCTTCCCCACAGTCCCAGCTGAATCACAATCTGCTGGAGACTGCGGAGGAGCTGCAGCCCCCTCCGTGTTGGTCCAGCTCCACCGTCTCAGCACCCCAGCAGAGAGCTGTGCTGAGCGTGGGGGGGTCTTCTTCCCCCTTTGCAAAAGCAGGTCAAGTTGGCTACAAGTCAAATGTATCATTTCATCCACTGCATGTCACAATGACCTCATTTTCATTCCAAAATGAAAATGCCATATTTATCGTATATGGCATTATGTGTGTTACTCAAGGTTAATAAAATTGAGTTCATAACTCCTGGATTAAAGTTTCCATGTAAGTGTACAGTATGCTGTAATCGGTCACCCTTACTCACCAGGTCTTCAGCACTCCTCTACAAGGGAGAAAAACAGATACAAAAGACTCCATGGAAATTGAAAGCAAGTACAAACAAATTTCAGTTTCTAAAAGGCAACAGCCTCCACTATTCATTAGTTTCTACACCTATTTCAAGCACTGAAATTAGGCATGAATGACAGAGCCAAAATTAAGAGCCTGTTTTTTCCACAGGTCCCTCTTTAATTAATATAGTCACTAGTGCGGTGCCTACGAGTGTGTGATTCAGAGTATTAAGCCAAGTACATAAACCGTGAGCATCCCCACTGCATTAGGGAGCAAACACCTGCATGTGCAAAATAAAACAAAGCCAGGGGAAGTAAGAAAATTCACACATGCAAGCAAGCAAGAGGAAAGGGAGGCAGCAGGCGATAGGAGCGGGTCTGATGGGACCGACGGGGACGTGGTGCAGGCACCCAGGCACGTGGTGCCCAGCGGGCAGGAGCCATTCCCGGGCAAAGCAGTGAGGAGACCAAGCCATGCCTCCCTCCAGCAGCCGTCCCGATCAAACCTGACTGGCCAAATGGCAAGCATGGCTTCTTGTACCACGGTTAATGACATGGCCCACAGTTCATGTGAGAAGTGGGAAAATGGATCATGTCTCTGCCTCCCCTCTCCCTTCCAATAAACATGCACACAAATGCACAAGCACTTTTACTATGGACCTGTGTTACCTTGGAGAAATTGTGACCGGGGATAACTTCTATTTAACATCTCCGTGAGCTACTCTCAAGCAACACGCAGCCCTCTCAATCCCTCTGCTTCAGTGTTTGATTTGACAACTTCTGAGCAACTTCACCGAAAGCCTTCTACGCACTTCCCACATCTTTTAGTTTTGAGTGAATGGGCAAGCGATACACCAGTTGCAACGCGTTTAATTCACAGCTTGTAACTGCCTTCAGTACACTGCAAGTTCATCCAGACTCAATGTCCAGGGAATCCATCTGCTTCAGGGAAATAAAGTGCCAAACAGACGCTGCCATGCCATACGTAAGGGAAGCTCTAGAAAGAGCAGAGGGTGAACATACTAATTACCTTTCCTTGGGATGGAAAATACGCCATACTCTTATGTGCCCAACATACAAGCTCACATGCTGAAATACACCTTGCGTAGGTATCATAAACACCTAAGCCTTATATTTTAACAGACCACTTCAGCTCAGGCTTTGGAACAACAAGCTACACATAAGGTTTTAGCGGAGTTTCCATTTAAATTCCCCAGAAAAAAAGAAAAAGACAACAAAGGGGTTTCTACCTACAAGTGGGAAAGAGAGGCTAGCAGATAAGTTAATAGGCAAATGTCAGCAAAAGAACAGGTGGATGGAAAACGTAGTTTAATTTCTTTATTTTTATTGAGATTCTGCAGCTAAAAGACAAGAAGAAAATATATTTCACAGTTTAAATTACAAACTGTCAAATCCACCCTTTTTAATTGCTCCATATTGTAATAGAAGCTAAATACACTCCTGCAAAATTCATTAACTTTAACCATTAAACTACATTCTTAACCTTTAACTTCACTTTCTTTTCATTTGTAATGGAGATTGGAGAAAAACAAGTAGCTGTAATATTTGCAATGTCCTGCCAGAATGGTGAGCTATGACCACGCCGGAGACAAAGGTCCCCTCAGTTTTAGGGGACAATTCAGGAAACAGTTGGCTAACAACTGCATGGAAACAGAAATTTTCATGTATTCTCTTACTTGATGAGCAGTGCATAGGAAAGCACATACAGAGGGTTGTTTCAGCTCAAACAGTGCATACAATGTCTCCCTGGAAAGCATCCAGCCGGCTCTGTAAAATACAGCTAGCTAAAAGTAAAATGCGAAGGTCAGGAGACATCAGTTTTGACCCCCTACTGACAGGGAAACATTTGCCCCAAGTTTTCAGCCTAAGAATTAGCTCGACTTCAGAGGGAACGAGAAGTATCCTGGGAACAAGAAAAAAAATGTATAGAAGTACATAGAAGTGTACATGTCATGAAATATAACTTGAAACCATTCATGAAGGTCAAAAAAATACACTCTCGGAAGGAAAATCACAGCAAAGAAGCAAGTGAAGGACACGCTATTCCGTGAAGAGCGCTGCTTTAGCTACACTGCTAATCCAGACATCAAGTACAGCTAAATTGCAAGACAAATTGGGTTGCAACGTCCTTGTACCTTTGGAAACACACAGTTAAGTCAGGTGCTACTCGCTTTGTTTGCATTTCCCAAGACTGTGGTCTTTTACAGCCACCAGCCAAGAAACCCCTGACTGGAGCTACTCTGCAAGCGAAATTCAAGGTGTGTTACAGAAGGTAAAAACAGCCAGGGTCTCACTTCACAGAGCTGCCCAGAAGGAACCGGCATCTGCCCCGGGAGCAGCAATCCGGGGAGCTTCCCGGTTCTCAAATACCAGCGGTTAGAGCTTCCCCTTCATCTAACCAAAGGACACTTCTCCGACAGCAGCTCTAACATGCTGATTCCCTGCCGTAACACTGTACAAGCGTGTTCTTCCCTTCAACTCCTTCATCATAAAAAAAATAAATTCCACAATCCCCTGAGAGATTAAGACCTTTCCAACACAGTAAATTTGCATTACTAAGAGTTTATGACTCTTGGAGTAGACAGCATATAGACAGTGAAACCAGGCACAACTGCTTGTAAAAAAAAAAAAATAAAAAAAAATAATCTACTCAGAAATCTCCTTTAGCACAGACAGCAGTTCTCCAGCCACTGCTTCCCGGGGAGGACCAGGCACACTGGGATAGCAGCCGGGAAAGAGGGAAGGACTGCAGCAAATGTTTAAGGTCATAGCAAGTTATTTTTTCCTTCTTTCTATTTTCACCTGGAAGGTTTGTATCAGATGACAAAGAACTTTTTTCTTTTTTTTTTTTTTAAATAAAAGTTACTTCTATTATAAATACAGCAAAGAACTGAAATTTGGCAAGGATTTTATAGAATGAATAGCAATGATGGCTGGATCCATGTTTTTTTGATAAAGCAAAAGTAGAAATGTGGGTTTGAACAAATGATTCTGTGATACATATCAACGCTTCTTACGTAAACTTAATTTGTTTCTGTAGCTTACGAATTTTTGCTTCACAAGCCTACTTTCAGATTCCCATCTATGGCAATATTTACCAGAAGACATAGGAAAGAAGGCAAAGTTTTGATTAAATTTGCATTTATGTACAAGCATAAAACAGTTGCTACTTCAAACTGTTGTTAAATGCGGGACTTTTGACTGACTCCAGGTGTTTTACCAGCATGAAAAGTTTCCATTGCCGCTGTATTATCATGAAAGTTTTACAGAACCCTCTGCTGTGCTATGATACAAACAGGCTAAGACAAATAGTATGTGCCTTAGTAATTTAAGTAGTACCTCTGCTCCTTGCTTCCATAAAAACACAACATCCAACAGTTTCAACCACAAATATAAGATGCAAACTTGACCATATAGGTAAATTGTTACAAATGTGTATAACTATATCCAATTTTATCTTAGCATACAGAACTTGCAACATGTAAAAGGAAAGGATATGACAAGACAGAAAATTGGCCTTTGTATCAAACCTCTCATTACTTTTTCCACTTAAATATTTAGATTTGTGTACAAGTGCTCAGATATATGAAATTGCGTGTCTATAAAACATTTGTTTCTTAAAAAGAAGTCTCTCACAAAAAGGTACATAAAACATATAATATTTGTTTTGGAGTTATTCCAGTCTCTTACACAAATGCTTTTTGAGGTTTCCATAAATGATTATTTATGGACTTGCCCAAAGCTTCAAGAATCCTTTTCACAGACACACACACCCCAACACTACAATCCATCACATATTACTGCTTCTACAAACGCTAACAGCTCCCTTCGGGTTTATGGACCCTTATCTATGTAGTAACTGACATGACTTTTTCCCCCCTTGAACACAAGATCTTGTGCAAAAACATACAGAGAAAAGCCCCGTTAAACGATTTTACATTAGAATAGCAACAGCGAGTCTGGATTCAGTAATCTTGCTTATGGGGACTTACTTTTCTTGGTACTCTTACATGTCATTACTAAAAGAAAGCTGATTCCTGCTCTGTCCCTTGAAACCCCCTCATGAACTGTGTTCATGACTTAAAAACCAAAACTTAAAAACGTATTTGGACTTCAGGAAAAGACTGAACTGATGCTCTGACACTGCAATTAGACAACGTCAGAGTTGCAAATCCCTACACTGAGTTTCTACAGGAAGCACTGAAAATACAAACTCCTCGGTATGACAAAAAACAAAGGTCTCGAGTCCCGACTGCCTCTGGAATGTGAAGAAAAACTCACCTGATAGGAAAAAACTTATGCAATATATGTTTAAACTGACCACAGGTAGTACAGGCATAGCTAAAGAACATCATTTCTATTGACATAAGGTGGCAGCACCAATATTGCTACTGTGATAGAAGAAATTAATTGTTCAGTTTGTGGAAATTCAATCCTTTGGTAAGTGTGACGTTCTCAGACTGTGATATGCAGTGGGTGGTTAGGAGGTTAACTGACAGTTCTGGTAAGAGCTGTCATCAGGACATCAGGATTACCTCCATCAGACACGCCACAAGGACACGAAAGGCTGAGCCCACAAGTAGCCACTTATGAATTTAAAGGGCTTTGAGCATTAGAGTTTCACATTTAGACTGTTTTTGCAAGGAAAAAATGGGCATTCCACACACTTTTACATTAAGGAACGAGACTTGGCCAGCAGAAAGCCAGTGGCAGCCACCTTCTGAACCGTGTTTGATCAGTCTTTAAAAGACTGCAGTTATCTGAGAAACAAGGTTTCTCTGACTAATGACTCCAAGTAAGTTTTCCAGGTAGTACAGCCTGCAGTAAAAAGCAGCCAAGCCTTTTGACTTTCTCATGATGCGGAAAGGTTGGAAAGCGACCAAGTGAAATAGAGGCAGCGTGTAAAAATATTAGAGCATTAGGCAGGGGCAGGAGCTGGAGGGAGAAGGAGAAACCTCTTTTCATGTATTGTCACCTGCGGCCAGACCTGACTCCTAATTGCGCTTCTCCAGCACCTGGCCAGAAGATCACCGTTGGAAGGGATTAACAGGAGAAATAAGGTCACTAGCTCAGGCATATTTAACCGCTTTGGAGAAACATCTTCCCTTGCTCTGCATCCCTGCCAGCACAGCGGGGAGATGAGCCAGACCAGCCCTGAAGGCAGCACTGCTCAGAGCTGCGGTCACAAGCTCCCCTTTTCCAACCCCCAAAACTGTTGGGAAGGAAGAAAAAGAAAAAAAAGAAAGAAAGAAAGAAAGAAACAAACAAACAAAAAAAACCCACAAACCCAAACCCAGAAGTCAGCTAAACTTTGTAAGATGTTCTGATGCTGAAACGTGACTCATCTCCTTTTCTGCAAAGACAAAGTAAATATGGTGAGATCTGTACCATAATGTGTGTTATCTCTACTCAAAAGTTGACTTGCTATGTCATACCCATGGTAAACAGCACAGGCCCACGTGAATGACTATTATACGCTTCCACACGTCAGAAACCCTTTGCAAGGCACACAGGCACCTTTGCTTCAGTTTCAAGAAATAACGCCATCAGTGTTTTTTCAATAATGTGTTTTTTAAAGGAAAAAAACGCTCTGAGCTTCAGTCTGAAAACACCTGGGGGCAGGAGCAGCACGCCGCCCGTTTTACACACCTACCGCTGCACCTCCAGCACACACAGGAACCCACCGAGACATGGGGAACAGCCCCCAAACCAGGATCTTCTGCGTTTTCCAGAAACCTGGAGTGAGCAAACCAGCCATGCTTCTGGTGGGAATTTTAGGCTCAGCCGCTGCAAAAAATCAAGCTGTTCTCTGGGTTCCCAGTGAGCACATCAGAAGCAAGCCATGCCATTAGAAGAGCAAAGTAGATGAAAACTAGAATGTCTACCAACAAAAAAGCTTAGACAAAAATCGAAGTCTGACGGGTCCTACACTTGCATCTTCAAAGCAGCTGCAAGAGCAGCGGGCATCACTGCACGGGTATCTTCTGTGAGGGAAACCAGGCTGTTATCCCTCACGCACAGAAGTTACGGAGTGCTCACAAAGCTGCCCCACGAGCCCACAGGACCCTGCTCAGCCAAACACGCCTTGACCAAGGTGGCAGCAGAGCAGCTACACGACACGGAAAGGCAGCATCTGCCACTCCAGTGGCTTTTGTGAGATGGACAACTCCAGTCAGCAGCAAAGGTGCCTGGGTACCACTGCCCCGACACCCCAGGCGCAGCTGCATGAAGCACCATCAGCTCCATGGGCTCAGTCCCTAAGGGGATGGATGAATTCAGATCGACTCCAGTCATGCTGGCCTGTCCTCTCCCCTTGAAGCACCCTCCAGGAACACCAGCAACAGAAAGGGATGAGGAGTGCCTACGCCAGAGGAAAAGGGCACTTGGAGCATGCGTAGGCAATAAAAAAAAAGTATCATTTCACCCACACACATGCTCCAGAATAAAGGAAACTTCTGCTAGCCCAAAAAGTAAGAAATTGGAACTAAAAATTCAGATTAAAGAAGAGAAACATGGGAGTTACAGTGTGCTCTCATTTCAAAGGTCCTTCAGCTGACTAGGGACGAAGAGGGCTGAGCAGGAAAATGTTTCAAACAACAAACCTTTGATTTTACTATCAACTTTTACCATCTCTTTCAGAAACTGCTTTATCAGATGTGAAGTCTAGTTGGTGCTACCGGTTCCAAAACGCTCTGCACTACTGCGTACCTTTCAAAAACTGAAAAGCAAAGCAGCAGCCCCCTCCTTTGACTTCCACACAAACAGAGCTTCAGCTGCCCAGGACATCAGGGTGTGCCCCAGGGTTGGTGGCTGGCACTTACTTTTTGTTTTTTTCTTGCTCATTTCAAACTGAACAAATCCAACCAATCTGGCTGCTGGCTACCGTTTGCGAGTTCCCGGTTGCAGCCAATGCAGATTAGCCACTTTGCTGGTGAAATACCAGGCAACACATGCTGCCTTGTGCCTGTCACCTAGCAGCCTCGTGGGAATGCAATATGAGACGGGAAGAGCAGTGAAGCGGCAAAAGAATAAGAGGTTTATAAAGACAGGAAGAGAAACAGCTCAAAAGAAAAACAACAATTCCTTCATTTCCAACTTCTGTTAACACTCCTGCCTGTACATGTACAGTTAGGGGAAGAAAAAGGTAGACGGAGAGCCTGTGATTTGTCAGGCTTACCTTTTTACCAATTTACCTGAGGACGAACCGGGGGCAAAATTATTTTGCTGAATGAAATCTTGATAGTTTTTCAGATAATTTAAAATGAAGAGTATGGGTTTCGACATAGAACTAGCCATCCTTCCAGCCTGCTGTGCATCCCATTTCTTTCTAGCCTGCATTAATTTTAAGTGATGTGGTTAACTCGAGCACCAAAGACAGTATTGTTTTGAGCCCTGAGTTTTACAAAGTCTGGCAAGGAGTAATGCAACGGTCCAATGGAGCGACCTAATTCGAGAACACAAGTATTCATTTATCACACATGTTTTGCCTTTGAACACAAACCCAAGGTGACGACTCAGCCAGGTACCGAACACTCAGACTTCGCCGACACTGTGTAAGCCTGACTCACAGCCCTGGGTGAAACACTTGCAGCCATGACAAGTTTCTCCTGCCCCAGTCTCTAATCCAAAAGTCCCTTCAGCCCTGGCATCCCCCACCAGTTTGTCAGCTCCTTCCAAGCAGAGGATCCCGGTCAGACAGAAATGCACAGTTGGATTTATGATCCAGGCAGATTTTACAAGTCCAGCCAAATTGAACCCTGCAAAGGGGAAATAAGCCCTACATAATCTATAGCTCCTTCCACCTTCCTTTCAAAAATGATGTATTGTCATCTCTGCTATAGGCAGGCAGGGAGGCTTTCATAGCTTGCTGCCCAATTACGGCAGGAATTCTGCCCTCCCCCCTCCAGCCTGTACAATGGGCTCTTTATGTAAATCACTCATAAAAATTAATACAACATTAATCCATCAGTAAAGCTTCCTTTCCCATCTCTGCCTTGTGGCAGGAGCGCGGGCTAAGGAAAGCAGCACGAGAAATTTTATGGAAGCCGTGTAGCGACCAGCAGCAGGACTGCCTGGTTCTTCTGACCCACAGCACCCAGGATCCCACAGGCGTTACAAGTGTACCTGACGTTGCTGCTCAATACCAACATGCCAACAATCTAAAGTAAAAATCAGCCACCGGCTGCAAATGCAAACTCCCTTTTTAGAAGTTTTTCAGCAGCGAAAGGGGTTAAAAAACAATCTTCAAAGAACAGATTAAAATCGTCTCCCAGCGTGCTGGGAGCCACTCACAAGCGTATACATCCTGTGTTAGTGTTCCTGCATCCAAACCATTTACTGAAGCCACAATTTATTCTGACTCAGAACTGAAATTCTGGTCAAATCGCTATTAACTGCTCCCAGAAACGAAAAGAAATAAAAATCCTTTTGAAGTTCAAATGTCCTTGAAAAGCATGCCTGCTCTTACAAAAGTGACTTTACAGCAGAATTGAGTCAACCTTACACTTCCCATTAACAAACTAGTGCTCTGGCAGCACTAAAGAAATTACAACCAAATCACTTCATCAAGTATTTTTAACCAAACACACTACTGCCTACCAGCCAGTAAACGCACTGGTAACGGTAGCTCGCCATCTCAGAGAAGCAAAGTTCTGAAATTTATTTTGAATTATGGTAAATATGAGGTATGCTTCAGTAAGTACCTGACAAACTTAACTCAAAAAAAAAATCAACACAAAAAATAAAAGTACGTTTTAAAAGTTTCATATAAAATATACTTCAGGTTTGAGTATTTCAAGGGTTCCTTCAGAGCTGCCTATCTCGCATCCTAGGTCTCCCTCCTCTTCTCTGTGGAGCATCACCATCCCTTCATCTCTTTTATTTTGCATCTGGGACCTCTTCCCAATCTGGCCCGTATAAAATAAAATACACTTAAAATTTTCCAGCAGGACCATGAGGCAATTATCCAAAAGCCATCCAGTCTGTCACAAGTGGAGTCTTAAATGGCTTTTCGTACCACAGAGAGAGGAGATTCCTGCAGCACCTGCCCAAAGATCTGCCAGGGGTGACTACTGCCTACAAGAAGCACAATCACGACGTACCTACACACCACACAGCCAGTACCTTTATGTTGCCCAGACGGGAAATTAAAGGTTTTTCCCATTGATTACTAGAGGCTTTCACAATTTTAGCCCCCCAAAAAAACTGGGCAGGGTAGTGCTGCAGCTAGGCTTTTGTGCTGCCCTCCTCCTCCTCCTACCCCACCTGTGGCTCCCACACGGCTCCGGGCTCCCAGCGGGACCCGAGCAGCTGGACAACAACATCACGGACCAGGGGCTGACACGGCGACAGCAACAGCAGCAATCACAAGGGTTAAAGAGAAAGCGAGTCACCTTTTCTCTGCTGGCTCCTGTAGGTCCAGTTCTCATCATCCTCGTCTACCTGCTGCAGGCACATGGAGGAGAGCTCACCATCGCTGCGAAACAATCTCTTTGTCTGCCTTGACAAGGAGGAGAAATTTATCCAGCTTACAGCACGCGAGAGGGAGCCTGGGTTTTGTTTGAGTTTGAAAGATCTCGAAACGCACTCCTTTTTCATTTTCTTTTAAGCCAGCTACTGGCCTCGGTTCCAAAGAGACCTTTCTGAAATTGTTCCCGTCCCCTTTCTCAGTGTTTTTTGCGGAAGGCTAAACAATTTCAATACGGCTTCCGTCCAGGTTTCTTCTCGCTGCATTTAAGCCAGTACACCAGTACGGAGGTGGGTCACCATGCCAGCGCGGCTCCCCTGAAGCTGTTTTGATACAGCGCTTAGGGAGCTGCCAAAGAAAACAAAGGGGAGAAAAGCAGCAGAAAGTGGCACCTTGCAGCAGCTCAGAGGAGCATGTAACGGCTGAGCAGAATATAGCACGAAGGCACGTGTTTTCCCCATTCTCCACTCAACAGCAAAAACTGTAGCTCCACTCTTCTCCCTGGCATCGCTCCCCGGGAGCATGGCACGCCATTCAGTCCTCTCTTCTGGCTCATCAGAAACACCCCGGGATGACGGAAGAGCAGGCAGAGATCACGCCCCAGCATGGCACAGCTCAGGAGGGACGACGGACTGACCACACTTCTGCCTCCTCCTCATCCTGGCTGCCCTGCTCTCCCCTTCGCGAAAAGCCCGGTTGAAGGAGCTCCAGGACGTCTCTCCTAACAATAAAACAGGCTGTGTGGCTATCGCTTAGGATTAGAGTGAAATACGATAGGCTCGCTCGCCGAAAAGCACGACCACAGAAGCAAAACTCCTCCTTTCCTCAGACAGCTCGGTGGCTGCACAAACTTCTGAACCCTGTGTGCAGAAATAGAAAAGCACTTGTGCACCTCTGCGGACTCGGAGAGAAGACAAATACAACTCTGGAGCTTATCAACGCCACAAGCGTCCCGAGCAGCGTGCTGAAAACATTAGTGCCCCTGTAACTTGCTGGTACATTTAAAAAGCATTTAAATACAAGTGCATAGACACAAACAAAATCTGCGCGTGAGCAGACATTTTTAGTGACCAGACTCCCACTGGTGTGACTGCTGCTCACAAAACAGGTTCCACTCCCAGCTGTGCAATGTTCTGCCGACTTCTCTTTAGACTAGCAGCTGGAAAAAGCACACCACGGTATGAAGGTTTTAAAAAGCCAGGCACTACCGAAAGGTGCTGCAATGCCAAGTGCTTGCCCTGCATGCCAGTGCCAGCGCTGCTTCCAGGAGGGAGTAAGCCTGGAAGGGGGAGAGGCAGAGGCAGCATTTTAAAGTAGACAGAAGTTGGCAATACCAAGGTTTTGCCCGATACTCGTGGTTTTTGACGGGATTTGTCACCGACATGCAAGTTGGCAAAAAATGCACGTTTGTATCTTGCAGCAAAAGAATAGGCCTGAATGTACAAGATACCCAATAAAATCAGCTCAGTGAATCCTCAAGGAGATGCTGGTAGCAATGAGTCCTGGGAGAAAAAAAAAAAACAAACCCACAAACAAAACCAAAACCCAAAGAAGTGCCACCTATCTGAAGAATAAGCATTAATGCCTTAACAACCTAACGGCTGCAGATGATGTTTGCAAAAGGACAAGCAGCTTAAGAAAACATGGGCACAGTGTTTTGGCTCTCAAGCTATCAGTCAGATTTACACTATTGCAGAACACGCCCCAACCCCCGGCAGATGCTCTCGCAGGCCTCTGGATTCTGCTGCACAGCCTCTTCAAAACCATTAAAAACAAAGGCTCCGGCTTTTTCTGAAACTTATGGTTGTCTGACTCATAATAAGAGGATAAGGTTTAACCCACTGACTGGGAGGCAAAAAGCTAAGTACTGTATCAGATTACCCTATGAATCAACCAGGCACACCAAAGTGACCTTTGGCTCCTACTAACGCAGCACAATGGGCTGGCCAACTGTCTTCTGTAAATAATTTAATAGGCTGCATTTAAATCGAGCTCGCCCGGCGAGGTAATGCATATGTACGTAAACAGGTTTGCCACCACTTCCCAAAGTCAGTGGTGCTGTAGTGGGGTTGGG
>VYZM01004605.1:86145-106114 GCA_013398915.1 Dromas ardeola | reverse complement strand
AAAAAAAAAAAAAAAGGGAAAAAGGGAGATGTTCACTTTTCTAAAGCAACTTACATTTTGTGAGACACGGTGCCACTGAGCTTTACCAAAATAATAAAGCTGTGTTCCAAAAATATCTGTTCGAAGCACTTAAATATTAATTATAAATATTACTTAAGTACTTATAGTACTTAAATATTAAATATAAATAGTATTCCTATTAAAATACAAATGTAAAAATTTAACTGGAAACGAACATTTCTTTACAACTTTAATAAACGCTTCAGCGCAGGCTACGGAAACAGAGATGCAGCACTAGCACAGCCTCGCAGGTTACTGAAACCCACCATTCTTGGGGAAAAAACGCAATCACCCAGTTCCCTATGGCACATCATATGGTTAATGAGGGAGGAATTAGTCAAGCAATGTTATTACATTTAAGTTTTCATGACAAATGACTTTCTCTAGGGAAGCCAAAACAAATTAAAATAAGTATTAGAGCAATGAGAGCTGTATTTTAGCTGCAATCTGATGTCTGGCGGCAGCACTGCTGCAGCATCTGCCACCCTGCGCTGCATGGGACAGGGACAGGGACTGGTGCCGCCCCAGCAGCCAACCGGCCCGAAGAACCCATCCGGCATCCCTGGAGGTGTTCAAGGCCAGGCTGGATGGGGCTTTGAGCAGCCTGGTCTAGTGGGAGGTGTCCCTGCCCAGGGCAGGGGGGTTGGAACTAAATGATCTTTAAGGTCCCTTCCAACTCTAACCATCCTGTGAGTCTGTAACTCAAATCAAACCTTTGCGGGCCATTTTTCCACCCCCCGTCTGGTCCCTTGTGCAATCACACACACACGTGTGACAGGAACGGGCAGTGGTGCGAAGGTTTTGCCCAAAACATGCCCCAAATTTTCTTTGCTTGCCAACTAAGCCAGTCAAGAGGAAGACCCAACCAGCCGAAGGACAGGTACCAGGTGCTGCTGAGATGTCGCTCCAGCCGCTGCGATGGCGGTCGTCCCCAACCCAGCCCCCGCAGCCAGCAGCTCCCACCGCAAGCCCCGCTCGAGTAGGAGAGCGGCTAGTTAGGGCCGAGAAACGAAGCAGAGGGAAGCCCCGAGGCCCCAGTTCCGTGCAGCTTAAGCCGATCTAATTGCTGTCTGCCCTCCGCTCCTGAGCCACTCACCCAACAGAAAATCATCTTGTTTTTTTCCTGTTGCGTTATCCCATGGGTTTCGTTTCTGTCAGCTTACTGAAACGGCTTAGCAGAGTGGGAAGGGTGGGACTGCAGCAGTGGAGGAGACACCACTGAGTTCACAGATAGGCTTTCTTAGGCTGCTGCTGACCTTCAGCTGACATTAAATAATCATTTTGCAGCAATTCCTACTGTCTTCTTTTAGGTATAACTCAGCATTGCCACAAACCTTTGCAATACCCTTTATTTCTAATTTGGTTTTGCCTTTGCTTGTAGACTGTACATTAAAGCTAAGTTAACAGATGTTGGAAACACTTCTTGTGTCTTTCAAGACTGCAGAACGCACAGGCCTCGCCGCAGCACTGCCCCGCAATGCTGCCACAGCATCAAGTCATCAAGGAGATGCAAGGGTTGGCTGATGATTCCTATGGCTCTCACAACTTGCACACTAATTCCCAGACCTGTACGGCAAAATCAATCAGGACTCCCCTCAACCTTCCTTCTTCAAAGCCACAGAGAAAGGCTGTGGTGAGACACTGAGGGGGCACGGCGTCTCACCACAGGCTTGAGGGAAGCCCTGATGGAAACCCAGCCTCTGAAGTCTCACTCAAACTCCCATGACTGATCTTTAAGCTCAGGGGAGCTCCCGGGCCAGGCGCTGAGCAAGGGGCAGGTTATACACCCGCCTCTCAGCCTCGGGTTCCCAGCGGTGCACCACCGGTGGGACAACCACCACCACACCTGCCGCATCCCTCTTCATCTTCTCTGAGAGGAGCGGGATCTGATGCAACACAGCCAGCACAACCCGTCATCGTTAGCGTGTGACCGCGTGGTATTTTCTACAAAGAAACACAGCATACACTATGTGTGCATGCTGTGAAGGCAGGGCCACGATTCTTTAATTTCCTGCAGTAGGTGGAAAAAATATACAAAGAAAACCACCACGAGGATCATCAAGGAGGAGACGCCCTTGTCTGAAACAGCCATCCAGCTACAGATACCTTAAAAGAATTAATTGGTACCTGCATAAATATGCCTTCTCCTAATAAAGGTGTTTTCTTTCTGCTGTGTTTCCAGTAGCGAGTTAGCATGTAGGGAAGAGACAACTTTGTTATTTACAAGAGACTCAATAACCTATCTACATATCCCCATCAGGCTTCAACCAAAACAATCTAACACTCCATTAGATATTATTAATACACAAAGCCCCATGACCACCTTGTGATTTATAGTATCATTTCCTCCACTTTACAGACAGAGAAAAGTACAGAATAGCAGTTATCTCAGTTGAGTAGGTTATTAAAAAGCTCTATGAGGAAACCCACAATAGAAGTCAGCTAATTTCCATGGGGCCAGGATTTCACATCTGTTTTTCTGACTCTGCGCCTGTGCTTTAACTTCAGTGAAGCGAAGCTCAAATAATTAAAGAGATGTAGCCTGCTTCCACCGAAGCCGGTGGCAAAACTCTCATTAATTTTAACAGAAGCAAGACTAGACTAAGTGTTTATAAAGCAGTTGTGATCACTGGAAGGCACTCCTGAGTTCTCAGTATTATTAGCTATGAGACTACGTCTATCTAAGAGCAATTTTTGTTTTAAAGCATTTGAAACCTGATCTCAAAACCTATCAGGTTTTTAGAAGTTCTTGTTTTTCAAAAGAGCATCATTGAAGGAGTACTGAATGGTTATTACTCATATTGAAATTTTGGTATGAATAATTTAAATGTGCTGCTAAAGTGCATACCAAAGGCCCCTCAAGAAAGGGACGGAGTCCCTCCGAGGATTCTCACTTCTTTCATACCTGCTCTTGCCCCTGGTTATAACAGCTTTTCATTCATCTTCCAATTAAAATGGTAATGTAACAAGATTCGGAAGATTCATCCAAGCAACAAGTTTATTGCTGTATTCACTGGAAACGTCATGAAGCACCTCAAAATGGAGCAAGGAAGGCTTTTCAAAGTCTTTGAGATCAAGTCCTTCACATGAAATTGATTAGATTATAAAGCACAGCAGACATACAGAGTTTCTTGTACCTAGCTGACCCTGGTCTCTTTTTCTAATTGTGAATTTATCTCTACATCAGTAGTGTCCCACACTGAAACAAATACATTCCTAAAGGTCTTGAATGATGGCATCCAACACATTTCCTAGCTCAAGTTTAAAACAAAAGTTATACTCCATGCATGAGATATGGCCAACACAAAGGCATACACAACAAGCTGTCGCCAAGCTCAACACCTTTTGGGCAGCAAGTGAGCAAACAAGCACGACTTTGTTATGCTTTAACTACGAACAAATCAGTGCAGCCCTCACCTACACAAACCTGCCAACAGGATCAAAAGACCTACCTTTATTAAGTGTGAGCAAGAACTACACTAATGAACAGGAGTACGGCAGCTTTCATAGGAAAGGTCACAGGCAAATCACTGCTGTGAGCCACACCAGGCAGCAAGGAAGAAGGCAGGGCAGAATCTATGACTCTCCCTGAAAGTAAAGTGATAAACAGGAGGCTCTGCTCCACTCTGCTCTTGCTATATCTCTCACGGGATTTTAAAGAGAAGGCTTCGTTAAATGCCTCTGGAAGCCAAAAAAGCATAGCTAACAGCAACAAGATTCACACATGAGAAAAATGCCACAATTATTTTATCAAACAAAGGACTCTCCAGGAAACAAGGGATGCAACAGTATCCTGAAACCACACATACCTGTATGTCAAATAAATCTCAAATAATGGAAATTTTTTCATGAGCTTTCCTCTGTTTTGCAGCACAGTGTAAACAGTTGGATGATGACTGCCATGTCAGCGTAGTTGTTTAGACATATTCGCCCAGATTAAACAGAATGGAAGCGAAAGCCCAGAGTGATGCTGCTTAAAAGAAATTCCAACATTTCAAGTGTTCACACTTTGCACAAAAAAACATGCAAAGCCATGGCGAGGCAAAGCATACAGCTTCAACAAATGCTGCTTTTATCCTACCCATAATCATAGAATGCGTATTACAGGATCACAGAAGACTTCAAGTACAACAGAAGCTTAGACTGCTCTTAAACAAGGATCTCTCTGAATACTCAAAGCTTTTAATTATTATTTTAAGAGACAAAAAAAATGTTTTTGCAAATCAGCCTTAAGGAAAAAAAACAATCATTGTTCTTTGCCTGTCTTGGTCTGTAGCCCCTGTGAGCTTATCAGTATAAGGAAGTTTAAGTTTTCCCTAGTCTCACTTGAGCTTCCAGGATTCATTACATCGAAGTCCCTCCCAGCTTCATCACCTTATAATCCCTACATTTTTACCAAAGATAAATGAGTGAATAAATATATTCATTTAAAGCAAAGAATACTCATGTTTCTCTACAGCAGCAGACTTTGGGCATTGTGTATGCTTTGACGATTTTTTTAACTAACTTCATGTTCAGATGAAAAAGCCAGATTATTCTGAACAGCAAGGACAACTTGTTCTTTTACTATCATGAGAGTATGCTCTTTCTTCTGTTTAGTCAGCTAAATGCCAAAAACATAACTCCCTATTTAAATCTACCTGCAATAAGCAGGGACCAGAAATACGCCCACGTTATTTCCAAACATGGAATCTCATTTACACAAAAACAAAATTAGTTCTTTCCCCAACAACTGACTGCGTCCAGAGATGGCCCTGCTCACACCTGTGCCAAGAGACAGAGAAACTGGCACCTTGTCCCCGTGCCCACCTCAACTCTAGCAAACAGGAATCCCAAAGCTGCCCAAAAGTGATTTTTCCCCCTCAGCACTACACACCACAGGTACTTGCCTCCCCCCACCCATCCACTCTCTCCCCAGATAAACTCACAGCAGATTTGCTCACTCAAAACACATTTACAACAAGCACTACCTGCTGCTTCCTCGGACGAACATCTCCAAGTAGCTCAACTTTCCATAAAGGAAAACCTTCTCCATCCGTCATAACACAGGGGCTTCCCATATCCCCAGTAAGGATTTCATCACGCTGGGGAGCACAGAACAGTCAATTTCGGCTGTTTAAGCCATCTGCATCACTGGATCCCTTTATTGAAACTAATCCAATTCAACCTCATTCGTGTCTTTCCCGTCATCTGTATATTTTTATCTGTGCAGGTAAGTGTACCTCTGTGCCGGCTACTAACGTCAGTCACTCACTCACTTTCTGCGCTCCCCTGGCCCCTTTCTAAATCTCAAGCACTAACCAGTTTCACATTACTCCGTGATGTGCCAGGTAAGCATCCGGCTCATTTTACAGACAGAAAAAAGTTTCCTGACTTGTTTAAACTGAGGGAAAAAACCAAACTCGTGAGTTAACACTTGTCGACAATAAAAACACGGTAAAGGAAAGAACTATTTAAGACACATTGATATTACTCTGCCACTGACATCTGAAGTTGATACAAAATTATGTTTTGGAAGCATCTATTAGGCCCACCTCTCATCATAAGGCGACATGCTACTTAAGTAGAATTGTGAAATATAAATAGGTATGTATAGACTGACATTGGAGCTCCTTTTGAATATTTACCACTGTAAAAATAAAAGGGAAAAAAAAAGCCTGCAGTTCTTCACACTACCATTCATTCTATTTAAATTGTACTATTAAGCTGTAATACTGGGAAGAAAAAAAAAAAAAGAGTGGAAATCTACTTACCAAAAGCGTAATCCCTTGCTTTATATACCCAGAAAGAGATAGGGTGATCAAACTACATATTATATTTGATATGAAAAAGAATTAAAGAAGAAAAAAAAAAGAAAAAGAACCTGGTAGCAGATCTAATTTCACACTCGGAGGATTACAATGTGGAGAATACACACATGCATTCTTCGCTGACAACAGCGCTGTGAAACGCTCAGTAGATTGCCGGCACTCTTCGGATTTGAAAGATTTAATGTTCTGCTTCGTTACTTCACAGCATGCAAAAGTTTGGAGGGCGCTGGAATACCGAGCAGCTTAGCAGGGAAGAAAAAAATCAAGAAAAGGGCCTCATCAAACTTACGGGACCCTGATAGACCTTATTTGACAGCATTTTACTGTGCTTAAATTGCGGAAAATAAAAAACAGAGTGCTTCTGTTCCCTTAACTGCATAATCAAGGGCACATTGCAGGTGCCATACTGATTGCCCCAAAAGTAGACTGTGCATGCACTGACATCCTATTTTTACTAAACCTAATAAAAAGAAACTTCGATCCTTTCCTTCTTCCCTTCCAAAACCATGAAGACTTGCAAGAGCAAAAAAAAAAACAGAAACAAACTGATAAAACTTACACCTGGAGTAGCTGCATTAGAAATTTTGCTTATACCTGAATGCGGACCGTTTCTCATCCTGGATCTCCAGGAGCAGACACTTTGCAAATGCATGCTTTCCGGCGGTCAGCACTGAGGTGGACCATTGCTCCTCAATGAAGAATAATAATTAGGGCAAAGCATCTCTGCAAGCTGCAGTAATTTCTCCCCCGTGCAGCCAAGCCGGAGCAACCCCGCAGGGTAAGTGACAGCACTACAATAGCTAATCCCAACAACAGAAATCCAAGGAAATGTGCTCTGAAAATGCAATATTTATTCTAAGAGGATGAGACTCCTGAGAAAACAGAAAGCCTCGGTAATTAGTCTTTGGGATGAGAAGGTGGCTCTTTTGCCTAAGAATTCTTTTCAAATCTAGGGTATTTAGTTTAGCTCAAAGAAAATGAGCTTTTTTTGTTAAGCAAACATCTAAGCACCTGGAAATTTTAGAGGCACACATACAACTTCAACGAAAACTAACTTCAAACAACGGAATTTTCTGTTTAAGGTGCCCTCTAAATTACCTGCATAACACTGCAGGTTTTGTGGTTGGTTTTACACCTTTTATGAAAAAATATCTGCGGGGACTGGGAGGGGAAGGGTCTTGTTTTGTTCAGAAAGGGCTCAGGGGGAAATCCACCCAAAGCACACCTCTCCTGTCCTTCTCTTCTTGCAGTGCCTCCTGGGGCGTGCTGCGAGCCACCCCCACCGCACAGGAGGAGAGTGATGGATCTGACCCACAGGCACAGCCCAAACGCCGATACCCTCCGCACTCCTTATTCCCCCTCCTCAGAAACCAACGTGCCAAGACCTGCCTTCACACACTTCTTCCCGATTCCATCCCTAAAGTAACCCACCTGGGCCAGGAAGAGCTCATCCCAGAAGGAGATGGTATGGCAGCTCCGCGGGGAGCGCGCGCAGGAACGAAAGTGGTTTCTATCTTGTGCCTCTTCAAAAGCTACAACCTATTAGCAGAGAGCTGGTAACCAACCATGTCGTTGTTCTGAGCAGTCCCAACTGCATCACAGAAATAGATTAAAATACACCACATTCACTTTATTAAAAGCATATATAACAGTGGAGGGGTCTGAAGCTATGCACAGGAACATCTAAGCCGGCAGTAAGTCAATCACTTAGAACTGGTGATGTACTTACTCTCACACCATAGTTTTGCCCCTCAAAGGAGAAGCAGTGCACAGGCTTGAACAATTTCCATTCCTCACCACTTCATCCCTCCCCTCCCTTTCCCTGACAGCCGTACCCAACAAGGATCTGACACAGATGAAAAAAGCCTGCCCCCTTTCCCTTTTTCCTTTCCCACGCCAACTCAGTTCCCGGCGCTGGCGCACAGCGGAGCCACACGGCTCACGGCACCGGCACAACCAGCCCACGGTGCAACACCACACGGCCACGGGAGCAAAGGCATCTTCACCCATTGAGAGCCCTTCCCTAAGCCTTCTTCCCCTCCTCGCTGCGGCAGCACCAGCCCTCACGCAGCCCCACGGCAGCCCCCCGGGGGGACTGGTCTCGGCAGTGCTGCTGAAGGGGCGATGGCAGCCTCAGCAGCTGGGCTTCCCTCACCCAGCACCCCGCCACCACTCCACCCAGCGCGGAGAGCTCGACGGACGTATTTTGACAACTAGAATTTCTGTAGCTGACTTCCTAATTTGAAATGATTCAACTGTGTTTCTACAAACAGGATCATTTTCTCTGGGAGTTCATGCGCTCCTGAGTTACTGATGGCCATCACCCACCCCCTAACCCTGCCTTATTTTCCCAAGCACGAGGAAAGGGCACAAGGACAGCAAAAGGTATTAGGACACATCAGCTTCTTCTACAGATAAAACTTGGGAAGCAAAAGGAAGACAGAATTGAGGAAGAAACATAACAGATTCCCTAAGCAGGTCTAGCTGAGGCAAAGTTTGAAACTTCTATCTCTATTTGATTTTGTATCACATATGAAAATTTTGTACAGCAAGTACAGCATAGAAATGCAAGTAATAACTGCTTTGGAAGGAAGAGTAATATGCAAGAGGAGAATAAATAATGGAGGCCAAGAGCAAACAGGAAGAGCTAATTTGCAAAAGAAAGATATTTGAATAAAAAATTTGAATTAAAAAATACATATTAGTAAGTAAAGGAAATGTCAGTGCAAAATGCACATGCGTTTTTATGAAGTATAAGGCAGGTCTAAATGCAGTATTAAATAGCTGCTATTCACAGGAAATTATTAGAGCCGCACAATATAGTGTTTCATTTTGAAAGCTCACTGGACTTAAACTAGACTGGATAGACAAACAGAAGGTTATTTATTATTTAAGCAGCACTCATCTCAGAAGGCTATTAGGTTTATAACTTGATGCTGCTTACTCATAACAAAGTTTAATTACAGCCTAACAAGCACACCCACTAACTTCAATGAGACCAGTCAAAGAGTAAGACAGGCTTCACCGTACGTCAGGTTTGGCAGCTTCCTGATGAAGTACTCCAGAGGAAACAAACTATTCGGGCCAGTTAATAGAGGAAACTATTTAACACGGAAGCCAGGGGAGAAGTGATGCAACTCGCTCACCAGCGCGGCAGTCACCGTCAGTGCCAGAAGCAGGACTCGGGAACTCCGCAGCTTCCGTGTATGTGCACAAGACCATCAGATCTCCGCATGGAAAATGATCACCTTCCGTAGATCTTTAATTTCGTTGTTTATTTACAGCTTTGATAAAGAGTTTCTGAATCACCTGTTTTTATTATACCGGTAATTGCACAGGGACTTGAGTTATATATAGGTCACTGTCTTCTATTGGAGGAACGGACACTTTTGCAGCTGTAATAAAATGCAGAAAGGCAATACAGGAAAAGTAACTGGGGAAGAAACTCAGAACTAAGTGGCTGTTCTTTTCAAGCTCAACCTCCCATCATGAGCCAAACACTGAGTGGTAAATCAGTTCTGCGTATCTGCTTGGCATACTGCAACACACACAAAACACACCCATCCAACTGATACCTCCTTCAAAACACTGAATATTCAGCGCCAGCAGTATCAACCTAGATAGCAACATCACTCTGAGAGCTATCTCCTGGTTTTGAGTAGGGCGCTCTGCCCCACTCTTCAAACTACACTCTGCGTTGCCTGTAGAGTACTCCTGATCATGGCTCCTGCTCAAAGCATCTTAATCAGGCCAGACAGCTAAGCAGCTGTGAGGTGCCTCAGTCACTGGGTGTCGCATTTGGGACCACTGAACCTTACAGAATTGTCCTATGGAAAAGCAAACTGAAACGCGGCGCTAACGGTAGTGCAGGGACTGGCAGACAGCGACACATCATGGGGAAACTGTGCCAAACTGACTAAATATGGACTGTTTTCTAAATGACTTTTGTGTTCTTTATTTATATCAAGTTACATTCATGTTATGACTGCACATGCATTTGGTTACACAATAACCTTCTGTAATATTACAAGTGAGCCAGCGTACTCACATTTCAAGCACCGTTTACATTCTTCCGTATTTCGTTTCCCCTCACTTCCACCCGAGTTACAACCACGGGAGCTCCTCAACTCTGCAACACGACCTCTCTCCCTCCGCTCCCAAACCGGGCTCCTCCTGGCCAGGAATGCTTTCCCCTCCGACTGGAAGAGATGGGATCTGGCCAGAGCCCCGCTGCCAACATCACCCCGCTTTGTGGCAGGCTGACTCCATTCAGCAGAGAGCTAATGTAAGCACAATTAATACAATCTCTAAGTTCCACAGGCATAAGGGTTCAGCCTCTGGTTCATCTACATGCAACGTCTCTTGGTGCCCGTCAGAAAAAGCCAGACTTTCTCAAGCTGCACAGGCTCAGGCGTGGGGCCGAACCTGACTGCGCTTGAGGGCTGGCGATTTATAGGGAAAAAAATCTGTGCCGTGTTTCTAACAAGCCATGTATAATTTGTTGCAAAAGCTGAAGGGCGGCCTGGATAAAGAGAACATCCGCAGTAGTTGTGTTCCTGATGTATTACAGCGCTAGCACAAGTCTTAAAATAGCCAGGGGAGTGAAATGTCTGTGTTTTTGAAAAATAACAAAAAAAAAAAAAAAAAATCGGGAGGGAGGGATGGGGTGAGAGTATAGAAGGGCACATACTTCCACTGAAAAATTACAGCTTATGTCTCTCCGGTCAAAAATTCAAACCAACTACATCAACAATACCCATTTGGTCTAGCACAAAACCACACTTGCTTTTGAAATGCTTTTAAAGTCATTTCATCAAAGCAGAGTAGCCAGCCGGCCGAGCGCACGCGTGGTCCTCCCACCCTGAAGCTTGCCCCACAGCCCACCGCCGGGCTACGACGGCCAGGAGGAGGAGGAGGAGCCGGAGCCGGTGCAACATCAGTCATGGCAAGGGGCAGCCGTGACACCCCGCGCACAGCAAGCATCCCGTCCTTTTTGCCACTTCTCCTGAAATGCTGCTGGTTTGTTCCCTGCTTTAAGCAAAGGGGAAACTGCAAACACGCGTATACAAAATGAGGCGAAGCTGAGCATGACAAGACAACTTTGGGTAGGTGCTAACAGGTGAATCAGATGTTTTTCCACCTCTTCTCTCTTTCCTCTGCTAACTTAGTCAAACTAATCCCTCCCCTTTGAAACTGTACTATTAGGATTAGAGGTGTAAAAGCAGACTCAAGTTGATCTTTAATTAGAATTTCTAAATTTATTTTGGTTACAGTCTTAATAAGAGCATGCTAAAGGCCCTTGGGTCTTGTTTCCTTTCCTCTTGATTTTATTGTCTTTTCATTCAAATTACTATGTATGACTTCACACAATTTAGCTGTTTCAAGCATCGAAACTTAAATGCAGTAAGAATCAGACCACCACCATTTCTTACAGCTAAGGCCACCTCAACACACACAGATACCTGCAATTTCTTTTCCATGCCAATCCTAGCAAAGCTGCAGATACCTCTACACGGGTTCAAGTGTGGATTGATGTGCTGCTTCTCAGTGAATTGGGAGGAGCAGAAGGAATAAAGGAAAAGGATTAAGAAAACAGGGTGGCCATTATGTCACTGCATCCATTTTTCAGGATGCAGTCCTAAGGAAAAGCTCCCGGGTTCCTGCATCAGCAGGGACAGCCAGTTGGGATTCCTGCCTCGCTCAAGAGGAAGGACTTCAAAAAACACACACAACTGGTTCTCAGGCTCTTCAAAGAACTCTAGAAGCAGGAAAATACCAGACTACAACATATTCAAAACCCAGTAATAACAGTGGCAGCTTCTGCCACCTTCTCACATTAGAGATGTATCTGCAACCTACCCCAGCAGCGAACCGAGATAAAGAACAAACCAGTATAATCAGCCCACAGAAAAATGGAAGTGAAGCAAACAGAGGATGAAGGCTTTTCCCAAAGCATTTAAATTTAACTATTTTGGTGAGCTACTGTACTGGAAATTTTAAAGACTAACTTGGGGTGGGGTAAAGGGTAGAGGTTGCAAAGAAGTAGAGAAATGCTTATTTCTGATCAGTGTTGTCAGATGTGCTCTTCCACTTGTACCTCTGCTTCCCTGGTGAGAAGGAAGGGAAGCTATAAAGGGGTTGCTAAGCTTCTGAGCAGAAAAAAGGAAAACAAGCAAGCAGGTAAACGTCTCAAAGACGCAGCTTCAAAAGGAACTGACAGTGCCAACACCATTAACCGGAGAGACTGCCTGCATAAATCCATCTGTATTTGAATGCGTTAATTTTCCCAAAGCTTACAAACGAATCAAAGGCTGTTTCATACCTCAAGGAAAGGGAAGAGGTCTGAATGAAGTAAGAAAAAAAAAATAAAAAAATCAGCAGGACTGTGCTGGTGACAACAGGAGGATGGGTTGACACCCACCCCCACCCCCAGACACGCCGTAAGCTCATGATGTGGTTGCATCCACCGCATCCTCCCATGGTGGTGCCTGTGTGCAACGCTGCTGCCCGCCCCGTGGCCAGGCCAGCATGCCACAGCGAGAATCAGATCTGGCTTCGCCCAGCCAAACATAAACCGCAAAATATGTTGTTTTTTTTTTACCGCCACTCCCGCCCACTTTGCATTTTTAAGTCAGACCCGGTCCCCACTCTGGGTCACAGCGGAGCATCTGCGAGGGGTGTGTGCATGCAAGTGCGGGGTGGAAGCACGGGATATGAATTCATCTTGTAAAAACACAGTTGAAGCCAGTTCTCCCTGCCAGAGGCAGATTTATCCAGGCTTAGAGGAATTTATAAATGAGCAAGTAAAACCTATCCACATAAGCCTTTTTGGAGACAAAGCTGCATCTCATGCCGTGCCGTGCTGTGTATCCAACAGGCATTTCTGAGGGATGAATAAGTAACACCACGTTCCGAAGATGCTGACTCCCTGTCACTGACATCATCTGCTGTCACTAGACTGCAGCAGGGAGTCCCCTGCAGAGCGCAAGACATGAGCTACCTGCTGAAGGAACCGCCTGTGGCCGGCACACCCAGGCGGCAATCCCGATTTTAGGTCACAAAAGGACAAATCGTGACATTGCATCCCAAGAGAGGCAACTGGTCAAGGCCTGTCACCCGCACTCGTCGAGCAGCCACCTGCAAGAAAATGCAGGCAGGAAAGCTTCACTTGGAAATGCCAATGCTCTGGTGTTCCAGTCTAACACCTACATTCAAACAAAGCTCTGAATTCAAGGAAAAAATGCAGTTGCTAAAACACTTGTGTTATAAGCAGAGTTCTGAGTGCAGCTAAATGCCTGTTTCTTTTATTCCATATCAGTTTCAAATACCCTGAACCCAATTCACTTCGACTATAAAAAAGGTAAAATTTCTCATTTATTTGCATTACTTTCGCAATCTCTACATTTTGTTTCATTCATACATTCACAACTGTTTAAATTATCATGGATTTGAGAAACTGAATTCTCATTTGCAAGGCAAACAGTGTTCATGCCCAAAGGAAAAAAAAAACC
The DNA here is from genome assembly GCA_013398915.1 of Dromas ardeola. Lineage (NCBI taxonomy): Eukaryota > Metazoa > Chordata > Aves > Charadriiformes > Dromadidae > Dromas > Dromas ardeola. The sequence goes on along the minus strand of VYZM01004605.1, from coordinate 92,733 downwards.
CAAACTCATCACTTTCATTAGAATACAAATACCTTCACGTCTTTTCAAATGCTTGATTCCTGTTCCCCTGGGTTTTAACCCTTCTGCAGAGTTATTACAGCGCACTCAAACAGACCTTTTCCACCACTAGAGTGAAAAAACACTCAGATGTGCACTCTTGCTTTGAAACAGAAGAAAAAAACCTGGCAGGCTTCTGCGGAATATAAAAGAAGCCTCACGTGCAGTAAATATCACGTGTGCCACAACTCAGGGGAGAACAGTAACAAGAGCCATTGGTTCGAGTAATTCTTGCGAAGAGAAATTTTGGAGAATAAAGGAACCGTATATAAAAACTCATGTGCAACGAAAAATAGTTTGAAATATGTAGCAGGGCTTGTTTTGTGTCCCCCACCCCAGCAAACCTCACAATTACTTAGACAAGGAGAGGTAATTTGTGACTTTTATTAGCAGAGAAAAAAAAAGGTATGATCCCCAGATGCATCTATGCATCTTTGTAATCCACATTCCACTTATAAAAATAAGTTAGTAATTTGGAAAATTAGTATAGACACACACGAAAGTTTAACCAAACAGCAAATCCAAGCAGGGTCTTAACGAAACCCAATACTAACAGGTAGAAGCTTTCAGCTCACTTAAAAGTTAAGTTGCAAAGCTTGATCTTTAGCTCTTCGGGTCTCTCAAAGCCAGCTCCTGGCACTACACCATGGTATGCAGATCAAAAAAATTCATCAATATTGGGAAGCACACCCTAATGATGTTTATTTATGTGAAAACTCGTACAAGTAGTCAAACTTGCAAAAAATGTCTTTATCAAGTCTCCCAGCTGCCTTCCGCATGTTTACATTTATTTCTATTTAACAGCGATTTTCTTCTCATTTAAGTATTTCATAAAAAGCCCCAAAACAAGATTAGAAATTTCTAATACTGCATTTCCTTCAGCTCTGACAACAGCGAGAGGAGCTCTGGCTCCCCGGCATCACACCAGTACAGAAATACACCGCAGGTGCTGCAGAGCTTAAAAGAAAAAAAAAGAAAAAAAAAAAAAGAAAAAAAAGGAACTTAGGCTGCTCATGAAACCTTCTCAGAGCGCACAGCATATACTCTGTTCGATACAGTTACTTTACTTCTGTAGAAGGACACATCGATGTAAATCTGACAAAACTAACTGACTGTAGTGGCTGGAAAACAAAAGGAATATACAGTGAGATTTTTTTTGCTGGCTTCTCAGAAAGACATGATGGGCCGACACAGTGCTCTGCTTACTGGAATCCCTGCCTATTTGGTAAAAACTGTTTGCATTAGAAAATTCCCTATTGTGAGGATGCAAACTTCATAGGCTTGATCAAAAGTTGTATGACAGATACATGTTGATAAAGCCACTATTTTCAGCTTGAGAGCTGCTAGCGTTCAGGCTTCTTTCTGCCTTAAGTTTTTGCTGAGTACATGGCCTCTGTAAGTCCTTTTGGCGCTGTATCTTGAAATGCTGCAAATAAACGGCAAATTTGACATTTCCAGACACAGGATGACACAAGTAATGTCGAGGGAACCTCGGCTCATATATTTTGTATACGCAAGCTCATATATTTTGTAGTTATTTATCCTCTCTGAAAAGAATTAAAATTCTTATTTCTCATGTATGTTGCAGAGTACAAACAGTTAGGGAAGAGGAACAAACTTTGAAGTACACTTCCAAAACGTTTCTCTTTTAGGATGAAAAATATTTTGGTATGTTGTAACTTTTAGTTGTCAAACATACCCCTAAGAGGCAAGATCAGCTCAGACGCGTGTTACTGATCCTGGTGTAGGGATTCCTGGACACTCCACGAGCTGTGCAGGTCTAACCAAGTGTTCATGGAGACTTTGTTCTGTAAAAGCTTAGAGTGAAACTACAGACTCAAGCAGAACAGAAAAACAGGCTACCCTAATTTTGCATCCAGATCATAATTTGGAGTTTATGCTCATCCTAAAACTGGCCCCACCTCTTTACTTTAATGTTGGTGCCAGAACTGCTGTCTTTCACCTCCGTCACTCCCATGGAAAACTCCCATTGCCTACAGTAAGAGACTCCAACCTAAGCTGTACAAACACACAATATAAAATGTTTTCTCCAAGTCATTTACAGCCCTAAGAGAAAATAAAACAAGTGGGGATAACAAACAAATGGTAGGGGATGGAAATAGAGAAAGTACCACATGCAGTTTCACAGTACTATAATAAGCACGGTTACTGGGAATGGAGCCTATGGATATGCACTGTTTATTTTGAGTTACAAGACATAAATAAAATACTGCAGCTTAAACAACTATTTCCTTACTCATTAGATTCAGGTATGTAATAAGCCTTTATATATTAAAATGATGAGTAATTCTGCATGTATCACTCAGCAAAAGCTCATGCATGCTGTACGACATGAAAGAAAAATAAAACAAGCAAGTCAGGGAAAGACATGCAATGGCTGAACATTACAATTGGCAAGGACAACAATAATGAAGCAATCACTTCACTGACGGGTAAAGTTAACATACAATACTGACAACGTGGGCCAAACCACTTGAGCATCAGGAGAAGGCAGCAAAGCCTGGAAGAACAGGGTAATAGCAAATATTTGGAAAGACTGATGTGCCTACTGCTTTCTGCTGAAGAGCAACGGTGGCGAGAGGATGGCTTTGCAAGGAGCTATGGCAAGCTGCTGCCCTCGCCCCTGGTCTGCCAGCTCAACAGCATGGGCTGCACGTAAATGGCCCAGACAAAAGGGAATATAAGGCAAAAGCATGGAAGACAGAGAACCAGAATCATAGAAAGGTTTGGACTGGAAGAGACTTCAAAGATCATCTACTTCCAACCCCCCTACCATGGGCAGGGACATCTCCCACCAGACCAGATTGCTTAAAGCCCCATCCAGCCTGGCCTTGAACACCTCCAAGGATGGGGCATCCACAACTTCTCTGGGCAGCCTGTTCCGGTGTCTCACCACCCTCACAGTAAAGAATTTCTTCCTAATATCTAATCTAAATCTACCCTCCTTTCGATTTAAAACCATTATCCCTTATCCTGTTGCTACACTCCCTGATAGAGAGTCCCTCCCCATCTTTCCTGTAGGCCCCCTTTAGTTACTGGAAGGTTGCTATAAGGTCTTCTCGGAGCCTTCTCTTCTCCAGGCTGAACAACGCCAGCTCTCTCAGCCTGTCTTCATAGAAGAGATGCTCCATCCCTCTGATCATCTTCGTGGCCCTCCTCTGGACTCGCTCCAGCAGGTCCATGTCCTTCTTGTGTTGGGGGCTCCAGAGCTGGATGCAGTGAGACATGTGATTAAAAACATGGAAAACATGTGGTTATCCAGCCAAAGATCACTCTTTTAAAAACACTTGGCTCTCTAATATTACCAAAAATGTCCTGGACATTCATCTATAAATCCAAATGTGCAAATACATTAAGCACCTGCACAATGTAGTAAAGCAGTCAAAACCAGCAAAAATTTAGGCACACGCTAATTGCAAAATAGAAAAATAGCAAATATGGACAGATTTAGTCCTTTTAAGGAAGTCAGATACCTTCTGGAGAAGGCAAATTTCCAAGAGTCACAATGATATCTGGTTTGAATTTTTACTGTCTTGCAGTTTAGTATAATAAATTGTGGTTAAGAAGAGTTTGTGTAAAAATTGCAGCAGGTTACAGAGAAGTGAACTATTTCTGAATTTAGAAAATGAGCATGAAAATATTCTGCCTTATTTACCTCCCTATTATATGGAAACCTCAAAGTAGATTGAGGGTAAGTTTTTTTTTAAGAAATTTCGTGATGAAGCACTTGATAGATAAGCTTTGGAAAACCTTGCTGTCGGGGCCCTAACCTGCAGCAGAGGGCTCCAGGCAGGAACTCCTTAAACTCTGCGGTAGTTCCTTCCTCAGACACCAAAACTCACATCAGGTTTCTGACAGATTTGTAGCAGTCGGTAAAAGTGAGACAAGTAAAGTTGCTCCTATCTCTACCCACACACCCTGTGCCAAGGCAAAGGTGCCCAATCTGCACATGAAGCAGCTCAGGAACAAACGCAGTTTTCCTCCCAGAAACCGGAGTCTGTTTACATTGGTACATGCCCAGTTAAAAGGCGTAGATTTCTGCATGTGAGCAAGTGGAAGAGCTTGCCAGTCGTAGCCTCTCCCTGAAACAGTTTTCAACTTCCACAATGTTTCCCATCACAAGAGCCAGCACCGGGAACTCGCTCCAACAGACCCAAGACTGAACTCTATATGAACGTACTCGTCGAACCAGGTTCTGGCAGCACAGGCTAAGGTCCACTGCTCTTTGTTGCTATATCCTACAACTCAGCATAAGGAAGTCTCCAACTAAAGGCCCATCTTTAGACTTGAAGAGCAATATACTAAAATTTTAACCTTAAATTTGAAAGGATATTCTATTATAGCACCAACTTTCTGTTGCACTGCTTTCAACACGACACTTCCTGCTAAAATTGCTTCTATTTCAGTAATACTCACTTTGAATCTGCTCAAATACCTATTCAATATCTGTTCGTGTAACATTCAAATCATGTTATGCATTAATGTTTGATTTCAGACTTAAGCACACACAGTGAAGTCTAGCCCAGAGCAGAAGAAACAGAAACCTCTAACTAGACAAGAACTGTGAACACCACAATTAAATGTAACAGCCAGTTATAAACACAACTCTATAGCCAAAACTAACTTTCAAAATATTTGTTACCCCCAAAGCAACTTCCAGTGTTCTTCCAAAGCCAACCCGTTTGTATAGACTGAGCACAAAAGGATGTCCACATCAGTCACAGTCTTGCAGAACTTTTACCACAATTTCCACGCCACACAAAAATATAGCATTTACCAAAAACATCATCACAATTTTCCTATGTCTGTTGTTACTTATAACCAAGACTTGTTATCAAGATTTATGCCAAACTTACATTGATTCCAATGGCACTTGGTTTGACAAATGATAGCAAGACAGACGATGACATACCTGACAAATAATAAGTTCGGTATGGGAAATGTGAATATCAGCAAGCTTTCAATCTTCAATTTATTGTTTTCAACCCAACCCCAGCTCTAATTGGGGAGTATTTTATTTTCGTCAAAGAGCTCATCTAGTAGAACAAGTCAAACTTTGTTGGTTCTTGCCCAGGGGATAGGTGTGTTTTTCAAATTATACTCTCAGAGACTAGGAATAAGGAGGATAGGTTGGGAAAAGAAAATCATGACAGAGCTGGGCTTCAATTTAGTTGGAGACAGTGGAAAAGAAAATATTGACAACATATTAGCACGCTTGGATTTTCTTCATCCAGTGAAGTATCAGAAAAAACATTCCAGTAAATATAACTCTCAAAATATTTTTAATGCACCTTATTCTAATAAAATATCCTATGTCATTACTCTTCATGCTTCACACTCTAACCCTATGACCCTATGCAAGCTCCTGAACAACCTTTGTATTTTGTACATATATTTTCTATTTGGCTAATATCTACTCTGCAAAAGATGTATTTTGTATTAAAGCTACCAAAATTTAATCCTCAGGCATTATTGGAGGTCCTTTTTTTTATTTTTAATAATCTTGAAAAATTGTGGATACTGCAGTATTTCACATTTCAAGGAAAATCGCTGCAATTCAAGTGTCATTGGTTGTTTTGAGTAAATTAATTAGCATTCATGACAAGGCGCCAGGTTAATAGCTCTGGAGAAACTTGTCTACTTTTGTTCCATTTTGATCTCTAAAAACGTCTGAATTTTTGTATTAGAAATGCAGATCCCATCTAGCCTGGAAGATCAAGAGTCTGCAAAATGGTGACACTGCAAGAATAACAAAATCAAGACTGCAGACACCCAACACAACGGATGCCAGAAAGTTCTTGTAAAAACTTCCGAATTTCACAAAAACTAAACTAATACAGTGGGCGTAAGGAAACACTGTGCTGCTTTCACCATTAAAACGCTGAAGTCTTACCACATAACCTTCACAAAAAAATGAAAAATATCAGAACTGACATTTTTGGTATTGAGTGGTGGTGACAAAGAGGAGGAAAACAACAGTGTCTTTCAAACACTACTTTTTCATTCCACGGTGTAAGATTATTAAAAAATGAGAAGTAAATTAAAAATTATCATTCTTTCACAGTTAACAGAGTAGACACGTCAGCTATATCTATATGGCAGTGCTGTAGGTATAGGTGGTGCCACTGTTCATATAATACTACACTATAATATAGCAAAGAATCTAGAGTGCTTACACCAGTTATTATATACAAGCTTCTCACCTCACTTCTGGTGAGGGAGGGAAACCCATCAAACTACTTATGTAAACAGTTAAACTTGTTTAAAACCCAAGCTTTATATCTATTTTTAAGTTTTTACTTATGTCTCTCCTGTAAGACTGTGAAAAGTCTGTAAATTTACGCTAACCACAGTGATGCCCAGGAAATATGAATGATGCGGCCATTTGGAATACAACTGAGATCAAAGATTTCATGTGCTACCAGAAACATCAAACTGCAATAACCTTCAGTTCCAAACAATTTACACTTGAAGAGAACTAGATCTTTTCTTTTTCTTTTTTTTTTTTTT
>VYZM01004605.1:57136-79103 GCA_013398915.1 Dromas ardeola | reverse complement strand
TTTTTTTTTTTTTTTGAATAACAGGCATCACTTACAAACCTTAATGCATTTCATTTGTAACATTGCTTCCTGTTCCTGATAGGGAAAGGAAAATTCATGAGGCAAATATTTAGCTCCAGGCAACAGGCCAGTATAGCAACAGAAAGTTTTACGCTTGTGCCAAGATTTCTTGGTTTCCTTTTAAAATGAAAATCGTGACAATTATCTTGATGTTCTCTGATGAATCAGATCTGTCTATATGAAAAAAAGACTTTTTTTGTTTCCAACACGCTATTTTACAAGCTTATTCACTTTTTTTAAAAAAAAGCAGCTTATGTACCAACTTAAAAGCTAATGTGCTTGCACGAAAACATTTGTAACCAGTCAAACCCCAGAGATTTTCAGTCGGTAAACCTGAAATGCCAATTGAAAGAGATGCAGAATTTCACCAAAGGGATGAATTGAGAGACACTTTTCAAAAAATGCAGTTATTGTGCACTTTGTTCAACATTTTCCAATCCACATTATACATCTGACTGGCTTGTAGTGCCAATCCTTGATAATGTCGGCGTTCCAAAAACCATCTCACCACAAATTAAAGCTTCAATGGAACTTGAAAAAAAACCCAAGTACTTCACATGCCATGCCCATGCTGCTTACCACCACAATTCTAAATTCAAGGTTATTTTGCCGATTCTTTGCCTCGTATGTGCTCAATTTGTTCTGGGGTCTTCTCAACACTACTCTCGTACTTTTTTTGCCACCACACGTGGAAAGTGTCAGTTGTTAGCTGATTTGCAGGTAGGAATACGAACTCTGCTTATTTTTAATCTCCTGTTTTAACTCTGTTCTCTCACTGAGCAGCAATTTAAGAAAGGGTACGGTCATTCCAGTTTGCAAAAAATACTAGCTCGTCTCCAGCAGGCTTTTTGAAGCTAAAGTTATCCTGTGATTTTTCAATTTACTAAGATTCAAGAATCTAATCTGTTTCTAATGTGCATTTGTTTCCCTTGCTTTTGTAGCTCTTCCCCCAGAAATCTCCTCCCGGCTCTCATGAACACGCTTCTTGACCAGCAACTGATTGCTCCCACTGGTAAAGCTGAATCCAAGAGTGCTGCAGGTACAAAAGTTCACAGCAGAAAACAGCATCTACATTCAGGCAAGAACTTACCGTTTTCTGGACTTTTGCCTCTCCCTCCTTCTGCCCTCCCTGGCAAAGCTGCAAGTGCACTTTCTGCTCCCGACAGAATGAACACACAAGCACATTTGCAACGAGCAAGCTCTTGTTAAACGCGATGTTGGGTTCAAATCCCATCATGCACAGACCCCAATTCCTTTGGCAGTCAAATTTCCCCACTGTGAATTACCAAAATTTATGCCTGTCAGACTATAAGTGAAAAGTAAGTTAAGTAAATATATACAGACCATTTGACAGTAACCAGGGAAGCCCTCGCTGTCACACAGCAGCTTCTCAGTTTTTAACCTGCCTCACTGCTGTAGACACAACAGATCTCCTCCACCACCCTCTGCTTACACAGTTACTATATAGAAACTGTATTTCCAGTATAGGAGGAAAGACTCTGAAACCAGATATTCTGCAGCTCTTCAACCGGTGCTTGTAATTCTTTGCAAGTCCCATCCCCCAAGACAGAGCACGGCGCCCTTAAGAAGTATTTCAAGCCCGTTTCAAAAGGAACCATACATTATGCAAAGCTCCTTTTCACAACAGACTCCAAGACCATAGTAGAAAGTCAGCAGACCTACGAATAAAATATAAAAGCAGGACTCATGGCACTGGATTCTGTGTTTTCCTCAGCCATTCACTTTCTGTGTTATCCAAACCTGAATCTCAAACTCCTGCCCTTAATAACACTGCGGTCAGATGTGCTCATCCGTACCATACAAACACTGTTCACATGATCGCATTCTTGAGATACTTGAAGACATTATGACAGTACCTAATTTTAATTGTTAGATCTTTATCCATGAGTTTGCTTTATTTTTTAATGCATCTGCTATTAGTCCAATGATTGGAAAACTATCCAGTAACGACCTTCCTTGTTATTGGAAAAGTTTCCATCGATCGTATTTAATGAAACTGAATTCCAGAAATTAAAACTGACTGGTTTTGGTTTTCCTTGATGAGAACTGATCTCAAATCAGTTTTGCCCAACCAGAGCTTTTGACCTGAGAGAAGAGGAATCCTTGTGTTGTTTTAAGCATGCCCCATCAAAATCTCGTGGCAAAAACCACTGTTCTCCCTCCGACCATGTTTTGTCTGGAGCTATACAGGGTTGATGCCCAAAACCAAACTACTGAGAACTGTACACAGGGAAGAACATAAAAGAAAAAACCCAGAATACAGTGTATTATTACTCCTGCAGCATTATATTATTTGTGGCTGAGTTCTATTTCTGTTAGCTTTTAAGCAGACTCATGTTATACAGTTAAGTATAATTTCTATATTTGACCTCCTTTGAGATCGCCTATTATGATTTTATGGAGTCAGTGCATTTCATATAGCAGCTGAAAGTGGAGAAAACGCCCTTGAGCAAAGACAAGCTGGATGCTATTTCCACAGACACTGTACTAGAGAGGGCAGGTATTGTCTTTTTCTTTTCCTTTTCTTTTTTTCCCCCTAATCACATTCATTATTTTGTGTAAGAGATCAAACCTATATTTCGGAATGAATAGGCAAATCTTGAAAAAAAAAATGCATGGCTATTCCTCTCAAAACATACAGCCACCGTTGCTGGGAAAGGGCAACAAGCAAGGTTAGGCATGCTAAAATAATGATAATTATATTTCAATTTTTGCAAATTAAACAGTCCTTCAGCAGGGTCAGGAAGCAAATGTTTCATCACAAAGAGATTATATTTTGGTTTTACTTTCTTTGGCAAGATCTTGTCAACCTCAGGCATGACAAGAAATTGAGAGGGCAGCAGAGAAACCCTCTGGTAGCAGGAGAGACGTACCCGCGTACAGCAAAACATTTGCTTTTTCTGAAATGCCCCATTCCAAGCCTAAAACAGAAATCTCTACAGTATTCTCTGTTAAGTATCAGATTTTGTACAGAGAAACATAAGCACTAGTTCCCGTGCTTACAAACAGTAGCTGATGCACCCACACAATCTTAACCAGGCTGAAAGCTTCGGTTTGCCTCTCTCCACAAAGGCCATCTAATGACAGGTTTTACACTTGTTTAAAAAAAAAACAAACAACAAACAAGCAAACAAGAATACCCTCCTCTTCCTTCTCTCACTCTTGCTACTTAAATCCGATCCCTCCTTTTATCACCTCCCCTATAGTACTCTTCCAGCACTCCTACGTGCCCCAGTGCCACCCTGGTCTCTCCTTCATTGACCATTCTCTCTTCTTGCCACTGAACACCTCATAGAATGGTTTGAGTTGAAAGGGACCTTAAAGATCATCTAGTTCCAACCCTCCTGCCATGGGCAGGGACACCTCCCACTAGACCAGGCTGCTCAAAGCCCCATCCAGCCTGGCCTTGAACCCCTCCAGGGATGGGGCATCCACAACTTCTCTGGGCAACCCGTTCCAGTGCCTCACCACCCTCACCGTAAAGAATTTCTTCCTGATATCTAATCTAAATCTGCCTTTCCGTTTGAAGCCATTACCCCTCATCCTATCACTACACACCCTTGTAAAAAGTCCCTCCCCATCTTTCCTGTAGGCCCCCTTCAGAGGGTACTATAAGGTCTCCCCGGAGCCCTCTCTTCTCCAGGCTGAACAACCACAACTCTCTCAGCCTGTCCACATAGGAGAGGTGCTCCAGCCCTCTCATCATCTTCGTGCCCTCCAGGCTTCCAAGCGCTCCATGGGACTCCTCTGCCCACACCTCTCCCCACACCCCTGACACGGCTCCCCACCTGGTTTAAGGTCACAGGGGAGTGCTGTCTGCACGTGCTTAAGAAAGATGTGGGTTTCTGCTTTACTATTTCTTCTGCAGTACCATATTTAAAACTGATTTGGGGCATGATGAGGTTCGTAGCAGCAAGAGTGGAGGAGCTGAAGCCCCAAGTTCAGCTGAATTCAGCACTCCTGATGAAAAGGGTGGCCCCTATCCTCTCCCACCACCCCACTTTGCCACAAGTGAACTCTTGCTCTCGGGCAGGCAAAGGGAAGTGCAGGGCAGGAAACTGCCCTAGCCGCCTCCTCCTCCTCCCAGCTTCGTCTTCAGCCGGAGCAGAGAAACCCAAGTCACAGCACCGGCTTAGGAGGGATTATTAATGGCAACAAGGCTAAAACAGGAACTGGAAAGAGGCCTTGATTTCAACAGGAAGAACTGAAGAAATGCACTCAACTGGATTGTTCAACGCTTCCTATTAGCTCACTTGAATTAGACCTCCTAGTAAATACAGGGATATGGGAAGAGTTTATCCCTGGTTTTGTGGGGGATTAATGGTAGAGCTGGAATTAGGAGTCCAAGCCTTGCAAGTCTACTCCCGTGCTTAACCAACTGGACAACGCTGTACGCGCAAGCTTAAAATGGCTTTCGATGGCATGCTTCTCTGCTGCTCTCAAAATGCCCATCATTTTTATTTCTGTTTTCTTCATAAAAAGCTACTGAGAGGGTTAAAAGCGCAATGACAGAAGGCAAAGTTAAAAGAAAAGCCTGAGTCCCAAAACTAGAGCTCTTAGTATTTTTGGTTTTGCACTTGCATACAGAAGACTCTACTTACACATTAAAAGACAAAATACTACTATCGCTGTGAAACTTCTAACAGCCTTCCTTCTATGGTAGTGCTCCCAGGTAATCAACAAATGCACTTCCCAAAAGCCAAGGGGCACGAGCAATCTGACCAACGTGTACGTACTAGAGCACTGGTTCACATCCAATACAGATCACTAACGATCAAACCCACTGTAACGCTAGCTAGCCAGTCACCTCAGCTTTTGTGGAAGCAATATTTGATCAGCTCGCTCACTGCTGTTGTAACTATAGCTACAGACAGGATAGGCACAGTAAATTCACACTTGCTCAATAGATGCAAAAAGATTTACCGTCCTTTGATGAAGCTGCTACAAAAAAGAAGTCCATGCCATGCCAAAATCCAAGAAATCCTGCCTCAAACTACATTACTGAGAAACTACAACGTGAGCACTCAGGATCAATGTTAGGAATGACCAAGGATTAGGGACAAGGAAAAGAACCACCATTAATTTTAAACATTTCCTTTGAATAAACAGTTTTGTATTAGTGACACTGAAAACAAAGTAAAAACTTCGTACAGTGTTTGGATTGTGGTTTGGGGCTGATTTTGAGAAAGGGCTGCTTCTTGTGGGGAGATAAAGTTCCAAAAAGTGATCACAGCCCAAAACATCCCAGATACACAGCCCATAGAGTGGCACTGGCTTCACAATCTTAAGACACTTGCCCAAGCTGCTCAAGACTAGCCTAAGAAATAAACACATGCGTATAGGTGGAACCAGTTTAAAGAATAACTCTAATGAAAAGCAATTAAGCAATAATTGTACACTGGGCAGTAAAGAGCTACCCACCAATATGCCTACTCCTACCAGCATGTCTACTAGTTATCATATACAGTGTTCCGAGCTAAACTGTACACACAGCCATGCTTACAAACACAGTAAAGGGAACGTGTGCTGAGCAATAACAATCTCCCCACCCCGAGGGGAATTTCAAAATCAGGCCCCATGTGCACCTTACATAGAAGAGAACTAATATTAAGAGAACATGCTTGTTATAACCCTAATGTGTCCCGAACAGGAGAGCTTTTTGGGAAGCACCAATACTAAAGGCAAATGTAAAGAATAAATGAAAAGAGGGTAGAGATGTGCCGGGGGTGGGGGGGGAGCGGAGAAACCAAGCAGGAAGAGGAAACTTGATCCTAATGGAAAAGGAGATGAGACACCAATGAATGTAGGAAGAGCCAGGCAGGGCTGAACACGGACGAGCAACAGTCCTCCCGCCCCGGCTCCCAGGGAAGCAGGATTACGGGGCAGCCTAAAAGCCCTGCGTTTCCAGCAAAACAGAACAGATAAAAAAAAAAAAAAGTGACAAGCGCAGACCTGCCTGTTTGGATATTAGCACTAGTTTCTGGTTGAATTAAACCCATCATTTGTGAATAACTGCCTAAAAAAACCCCAACTTTTTCAATTCCTATTAAAGCAGCTGGAAACAGGAAGGGGTAATATCCTGTCTTCTACTTATTTAATATCTGAGAGGCATCTGCTGTGCTCCAAACTCCAAACCAGATGCTTTTTGCCACTGCAACGTTAAGTCACAGACTGTAGTATCAGGCTGAGAAGTTCAGTGACTCAGGTTTTTCAAGACATTAGGCATTTTTAATTAGTGAGCTGTAATGCAGACTAACGTTGAGCAAAACTGGTTTAATTTGCATTTAATTACAGCCGTAGATCAAGCCACACAGGTCTGGCATCAATTTCAATAGGTAAAACTAATGAATACTCAAGGTGTGTGAGAGAAACAGGAATTTCAGCTAAGTGAAAATTCCAGTCCCTAGAGACAAAGACAAGAGATGGCAAGAGAGCAGGGAGGTATACTCTAGAGAAATATAGGAAGCAAAGTTTTCCATTTTGACATGCCAAAAATACTTGGCGATCTAGGTAAAGGAATTAGATTTATAAATGACGTGGAACTGAGAACCCAGAACTGGATACACAGAACTTTATTAATAATAGGTGTATTATTATTAATAAAAGTCAGGAAAAAGATCACTGGACTAAAGCAGAAAAAAATCCCACAGTGCAGACCAAAACCCACGTTAATCCAAACCAGCCAAGTGCCCCAACTCCCATGCTACAAAGCCTAGGAGGCTTCTTTCCTCATTTATTCCCTGCTGGTCCCACGAACTCCTCTTCAACGGGAAGGATAGAAAGTGCTGGTATTTCACACCAGCCCAGCGACTGAAGCTGGTGCGCTCTGACTGCCTTCAGTCTGAAGAGACCACTTAATACAAAGTGCCTATTGTTGTCCCTAAAGAATTAACATACGAAACAAACCAAAAAAAAAAAAATCCAACAAGGAGGGAGGTATCAGCTGAGTTCAGGCATTGAGGGTTAGCTTGCAAGGTAAATTGCTGGACAGCAAGTCCAGACTCCTGGGCCCAGCAACATCCCAAGGACATAGTTACTCACGTATGGTTTTATAGTAAGCAAATGCCAGAGCTCCTGCCAGGTTCTTTGACTTCTTCACGGTTCTCTCAACTTGCCTCATTTCTGTGCTGAGCTGGCACACTGGAGAGAGGGCAGAAGCTGATTAAGGCGGGCACTGCCGAAGTGATCACATCATCATACTCCTAGCATGCACATTACCCCTACTCCAGCAAAACTGCGTGTTGTCCCTTCTGCCAAAAGTTTCCCCTTGGATCAGTAGGCTGAACTAGCACTGCACTAGATCTTCGCTAGATCTGGCTCAAGGAACCTGCAGCAACAGCGAGAGGAAAGGACAACGGGCGGCAGCAACCTGCAGTTACGCAGCTCGGGTGTCACCCAGTGCGGTGGGCTGAGCCCATCCACCAGCTTGCTGCCACCATCAAAGGGGGCATTCACGTTCTTCTACCTTTCTCCTGCGGGTCAGAATGCATCTGGAAGAGGTCTGGGACATTTCAGTAATGCCTTACTCCTGCCGCTTCCCACACACACACCCCACACCAAGCTCTTCTGGTGTATGAGGTATGGCTGGACAGGTTATGCCAGGGCATAGCGTGGATGCTCCAACAGATAAAGCTTACTGAAAAGACACAGGAGCCAGTTTGAAGCAAAAATCAGCATAGACTGAAGCGCACTGTAGTTTTATGCAGAACACCATTCCAACAGCTGAGCACACAGACTGTACGTGGCTCTGTCACATCACATCAGACAGGGAAGACCTGTTTATAAGTTAGGGTGTGAAATAATTATTCTGAGGAACAAGCAGCCACCATACCCCTTATATTTTAGGCCAAAACAATAAAAGTTAAAACATAAAACCTTCTCACAGTCACTGCGCGAATTCTCTTTGTCACTGTTCTGGAAATCCCAACTCAGTCTTACGAATTTGTTAGATCCTTGGAGGCAGCTCCAGAGAAGCTGCTGACACCGCTGTGGTGACAACTCTCAAGCTTGTACCTGAGAGCAGCTGGTGCTGCCTCCCACAGCCTTGCGATGCAGGCTCCAACTTCTGCCTTTCTCTGCTCCCCGTGCCGCCGCGCTTTAGAAGGTAAAGTGAAAAGCCATCTAAAGAAAAGGTTGATAACAACCCATGGCTGGAAAAAAAGAAAAAAAAAAAAAACAAAAACAAAGAAACACGACATCACAGGCAGAGTGAAGAAAAAGCAAGCCCAAGAATTTTCAAAGCTTTCTACTGATACATGCATAAACTAAAAATAATCAAAGAACCTGCAAGCAGCAGGCACAGACTTCATTTAACAGGTGATGAAAGACATTTATATTATTTGTATGAAGGTACAAGGCTTCCATGGCAGCAAAGAAACCAGAAATAGAACATTTGTTATCAATTCTGTACTCTAAACCGATACCTCACTGTTCTTCTCCCTCCTGTATTTTTCCTACTGGCTTCTTTTTAAACAAGATCTAATGACTAACAGATGCTACAGCAGCGCAGTCCTCAATGAATGGGTAATTAACAGATGAAAGTTTAGCAGTTGTTTCCAGTTACAGTCAGATGAGCTGTACACTCCTCAGCTCATAAGTGAGGGAAGGGGATGAGCAAGCCAACCTCCGTCCCCGTTCCCCACGGTAAAATGGTACCCAGTGGTACGTCTCGAGTGGGACGTGGAGGTGCTGAGATAAAACAAATTAGGACCACTCAGGTTTTTTAGGTGTCACCTCCAGGATTTAAGAAATGCAAATACTGACAATACTAACTTTGCCAAAAACTTCAGAATATTCAGACCAATTAGTAAAGCCGATTAAAAAAACCCAGTACTAGACATCTGATATTGACCAGTGAGAGATATATATACATATTATACAGATTCATTACAGTTTGTTTGTAAAAACGTGTACCTTTTCTATTGTAAATAAAGCTTGTGAGTAAATAACTTCTGAAGCTCTGCTGATCTTCAAAATGTAATTCATTTCCTACAGCGTAAACAAATGAACAGAACTACATGCAGGATACAGAGGAACTGCCACATATGAATGAACCCAATGTATGGTTTCAAATAACCCTAACCCACTTTAGTTGCTACTCCCACTACTTGATAGATGTCACAGTTTTTGTTGCTGCTTAGCTAACCTTAGAAAAATACCAACTGGGGCTTGTTTGCTACTTCTGCTTCAGGGTTTGGTTGTCAAAAACATAAGTTGCAACCATAAAAACAAGCAAACAATACATAAAGCAAGGACAAGCTTGGCTAGTCTTCATAATCATTCAGCTGAACTTTAATTCTTGCAAGAATAAGAGGGGACGCCTCAAAAGATGACAAATGAAGAGTGTCGTTCCATGCGTGTAAATCAGAGTCACACTGTCATGGTTGAAAAATACCACTATCATCATAAACACATGGTGCTGAGACAGTCACGGTTTCAGAAATAAAAAAGCATTACTTTGGGGAATTATATTACCCACAAGAGATTTCAGCTGGCAATAACGTGAATGACTCCATAAAGGAGAACAGGCCACACATGCTTATAGGTAGCAGGAGAGTGGGAAGGAGGTTAATAAAACTCAACCTGTAATTTTGAAATTACTTCTGAGCTAAAAATAATGTTTTAAATATTTTCTTTTGGGGGAGGCAGGGGTTAGGAGAGAGTTCAGCTTGCTTTATTTTAAGGACTGGGAGGAAAGCAGGAGAAGTTTCGGTGGTGGGGTTTTTTGGGGTTTTGTTTGTTTTTAAAGAAACCCTGAACACACCACCACTGTAGATTTGATCTTAAGACAATAAATGACTATTTAATGGTACTTAATAAAAAAAAATCTATTTTAAATTAATGCATTTATAAACAGACAGGGTGGTTTGTTGGTCTTTTTTTCCTCCCAACAGTGGACTATCAACCCAGAAGCCAAAGAAAAATCCTGAAAATACACTCATACCATTAACCACTCCACAGAGTTAACAATAGTTCAGTTCACTTTACTCAAAACCATTTATTAAAGAAAATATGAAGCCTTATATTTAAACACTCCAGTATTTATTATATCCTTTGGGAGTGGTTACAGAGAGTTGAACTACATACCAACTTACACCAAAACAACTAAACCTGTTCTCATTTTACACTTTGCGTTAATTCTCAGCAAATCTGCACGTGAACATTTATTTTGGAATTGGATACTTTTTCAAAATGTTGCCACTGGCGTTGAAGAGGTGGAAAGAGGCACTGCCAACACCCAGTGGTCAAGAAGCGATGGAGGACTGGCCAAGAAAGTACCAGAGCTGGCTCCCGTTTGATGTTTTTCTCCTGAGTGCCACTGAAACCAGGGGCTGCTCTAACTCCTGTTAACCGGCAGCAGCCCCAAATAGCAGCATTTGGCCATGCTTGCTCAAATTATTCCCCACGTTCACTCATCAGGAGCTGCAAGGTCCCCCACACGTGTCCTGTGCCACCTCCATGCCAGCCAGTGATTTTGCCTGTCCTTCTATGGAGTCTTTTGCCTGTCCTTCTGTGGAGTCATGGTAGTGCTTCTTTGGGGGGGTGGGGGGTGGTGTGTGTGCGTGTCTGTACAGACCAAGACAGAAGAGCAAAATGCAAGTGTGGACTAATGTCTCTTTCCTCAGCGTAAAAAAACCCACATGATTTCTCAGAGTTTTATAAACTCCTGTTCTGTACGACATTTGCTTCCCTGAAATCCAAACCTGTTTTAACATCCTGACTTGGAGCTTGAGGCTGGTGGAACCACTGCTACTTCATGGCTTCAACGACGGCGCATTTTCCTCCTGACTTCTTGGTTCTCTCCTGCATATCTAACCATAGAATAGTTTGGGTTGGAAGGGACCTCCAAAGATCATCTAGTCCAACCCCCCTGCAATAAGCAGGGACATCTTCAACTAGATCAGTTCTGATATGGACCAAGTAAAACACTACAGCAAGAAGGTACTGGTCACCAGCTGAAGCATTTCAAAAGATCCATCTTGCCCTACAACAGAAAGGGCAGCACTGCCTTGCATGATGGACTGCAGACGTGGGCATCCTTAAAGAAAACACCGAACACACAAAAATGCTGCGCTACATTCTTACATTAGGAAAAATTATCTTCTTTTTATTTTTAATAATTATTCAAGCCCCACAACTACAGCATCGCAGTATCTCAAGGTCTGTGCTAGGGCCCTCACTGGAAACAGAATGCCTACCCCAGTAAAGCTTGCTGGTATTCTGTTTCTAGAGAAAACAGAATACCAGCAAATCAATCAGCTGCGCTTAATACTGGTCATGTTAGTCAGCTGAGCACAAACAGATTAGGTCTGAATTTATTTTTATTTGCACCAACCCTAAGATCATCTTAGCATCCCAGAAGAAACCAGTCTGTAACTGAAGTGGGAGTGGTCCCACCAGTAGCCTACTGAAAAAGTCTATCTGGAGTGTCGCTTCTTGGGTGGGACAGGAAGGGGGACTGCTGTGAGCCAGCACAGAGCTGCCACTGACACAGCGTGCAAGGGCCAAACTTCTCCTGCCACAGCTGGGCGCAGGCTACTGAGGCCTGAAAGCCACCACTGCCATGTAAACAAGGCTGAAAACATGGCTGGCGTGATCCCATTCACTAAGTTGACCAACAAGTGATGGACAGAGCCCAGCACAAGGGCAGATGACCGCAGTAGAGCATGTCATACGGAGTAATGTGAGCAGCTTCATCATTAAAAGCTTTTTTTTTTTTGTGGTAGTAGTGAGCATGAACAACACAGGCAAGATAAGCACAGGCTGTCTGCCTATCTGGATTGGAGATCTCACACTTGCCTGTGTTCAGGTATGCTTTCCTTTACCACAACAAATGTTTTACCGTATTTCCTTCACGCCTAAGTAGAGCAACTGTTGGTTTTACCCATCCCCTGCATACTGCAGGCACAGGTTTCCCAAGTCAATGCTGATCTCGGCACTTTGGCACAAGAGGTAACCAACCCCCTCCCGCCTCCATCCACCTCAGAAAGGCTACACCCTTGCAACCTCCATTTTCAACCAAAACCAAAGAAAACTCCTCACTTTTTGTGTGGTCTTCAGGTATTACCTACAGGTATCGTGAACCTTGAAATTTAATTCTAATTTTCTATACGTACTGAAAACTTCTGCATGTTCAGCTCAGTGTTTGTCCATTTCCAATTTCTGGGTTGCCAGCAAAAGCACTCCAAAAATTTAAGACTCAGGTAAACAAGAAAAAGTATTAATCGTGCTGCTGCCAAAAGAGATATCCTTATCGGGATACTCAGAAATAGCACCCTATCATACAATCTGAAGTGTATTATAGCAGATTTTCATATGCGGCCATTGGAATTAGGCACACACCTTTCAGTTCGGTATTTTTCACTTCTCAGCCTTAATCTAATTTCTCAATTTTTGTTGTGCCAGAAGCATAAGGAACAATTTATAGCAAAGCCTTAAATTTTTAAATCAGTGGGAGTTAAACTCAAGGCCCTAAAAAATTCTAGACCCTATCTTTATCTTAGGAACGATGTAAAAATATTTTTCCCATTAGCACTTCCCACGTCTAACATTTCAAAAGCCACTGCAGACATTTACATCTACCATTCACAAACTTTTTATTGGGAATCCTTCAGAGATTCATGTTACATAACTCAGCTGGGATAAGTATTTGAGAGCAATTAATCACTGGGGTTATCACATACATATCTTTTGTGAAGTTTACTTAACCGAAGTCAAAAAAGCATTTGATCCTTTCCACAGAAATCCTCAGCCATACCTCATGAAGTAATTTTGGTATGTAGATGTACATTATAATCTCTACCAATTTAGGTGGTAAAACCATTATTCAATTGGTTTGCAAGGGTTTGTTGGAATTAATCGGAGTGGGGATTTTTGAGGAAGGCTTTTCAGGATTGTTGAAGCAGAAGGAAAGATTTCAGCCCCAGCATTAACGAGCAGAGCAGCAAGAAGGCTGGTAGCACAAGCTGGATTTGAAGGAGCAGGAATGAACCACGGTGTTGCAGAGAATGTCTCTGGGCACGCATATAGCCGAGCAGGTGAACAGAAAATCCAAGACACCTTCAGACCATTGCAACACTGATCATTAGAGAAGGTACTTCCGTGGTGAACTTCCTAGTGCACCAAAATGAGATGTTATAACAATAATAAAAATAATAATTTCATGTAATGCTGGGGTGAAAAGCAATGCCTTGTATTTAAAAGTCTATGGAATATCACAGGGAATAATGTAATTATTTTCCTTTACCATTAAAGTCGTCTTAATCGTCACAATCAGCCCAAGTCTGCAAAATACCAGTCACTCCTACTCCCTTCCTCCTCTGATCTGGTGGATAGGTTTGGTCACTGATGCCCTATTCATCAAAGCCAAACTGATCAAAGTGAAGTTCAACAGAAGGCAAGCCAATTCCAGCCAGACCATACTTGTGCAGCCTACGAACTGGAGTGCAGCTTAATCCATCGGGATATCCTGTTTCACCAGGAGCGAGATTCAGGCTCTGATACTAGCTTACCTGGATGTGCCACTTGAGTTTTCTGAGTTTTCTTTGTCTCAACTGTAAAATGGGAATTCTGTCATCCTCAGCCCTTTTGACATCTATGAGTGAGAATATCTTTTAGCTATAGCTATGGCCACATCTACGCTGTGGCTCATTTTTGAAACATTAGCCTTCAAAGAAGGGACGTTGTTCTTCCATTTAAGGATTTATCTATTTTTGTGGTGGCGGTGGTATTTTCATACAGAGCTTTCCCAGTTCTTTGTGCATCAGTCCATTCTTCTGCATCCACAAATTCAGTAAAAGTATTTCCAGTTTCCAAAACCAAGATCTGGCCCTTCAAGACTTGTGGAGGAAGAACATCTCTAACCTTCAGGAGAGCCTTAAATCGTATTAGAGGAGATCTTGCAAGCTTACAGTACAAGAATGCTGACCATTATTAGAGGTCTCACAGGGATGCTGGCAACCGTGAGCACTCTAAGCATCAGTAGTACTCATAGGATTACATCCACAGCATTTTAGCTTTTGTTGATTTTTCACATTCATTTGGGTTTTTTTTTTTTAAAATTCCCTCCAGCAAAACATCTGTTCTTGTAACCACTTTATCTTTCCCATCCATGGCAAAACAGATTAATTAAATGCAAAGGAGACATCAGCTGGATATGACGGCACAGATAGCCACATTCCCCCACTTTCTGATATGGGGACGCCTCAGACCACTGGCAGAAGCCCAGCTGGGAGACACCGTGGCAGCTCGACACATCACCACTCAGCCCGCTACCGCTCTACAGCAGTCCTGCTCTTACACCAGACTCCTTCACGAACGTTAATAAAGCTTGATCAAAAACTCAAGGGCAATCCTCAGCTAGGAGGAACTCTGTTTTCAAATTTCAATATTGCAAAAATCCAGCTTCCAGAGCATCCCCGGATATACCACTGTTTGGGCTGCTTCTTCCACTGCTAGTACTTCTCCCTCCTCTCAAAACCACCCCCTCTCTGTTTTTATAGCATTTCAGTGGAGAAGAATGAGGGGTAACCTCAGCAATTTTGCTCAAACACAAACCTGTGATAGCTAGAGCTACTGAAATAAATGGGGAAAAGCTGGAGGGGGATAGGGCTCAAAAAGATTTTTTTTTTTTTATAAAAGAATAACTAAAAAAAAAAATGTACCACCATCCACACACAAAGCAAGCCATTTGCAGAGAGAAGGTAAAAGGAATATAACAGCATTTCCTATGCAACAGATCGGCAAGATGTTGATCTAAAACAACTACTAAAACTACGACTATTAGGAAACATTGGGGGACACCTGCCTCCCCTCAAAAAAAAAAAAAGAGAAAAAAAAAACAACTTACCTACACACTTTTCACTTTTTTTCTCTCTCTTACATCTTCACTATTATAAACACGCTCCCAAAGTGCCAGCCTCAGCATTTTTAACTCCTGAAGCAAGCGGGCTCTTCCCTAGGAAGACAGCACTTCAGTCTAACAAGGGACTGAGCTCCGAGGATGTGAGCATGGGGGAGGAAGACTTCAATATTACAACCCATCCATCAACCACTCCTATAAAGCTCTTTTGTTCCAAGTTGATACTTAGCAACTCAAGGTCAAAACTGATGTTGGAAAATGCAAATCATAACTCAACCCAGACTTTCACCCCTCTGTGTCTTCTTGACCTTAACCACAAACAAGAAACAGGCAAAAGAGATTTTAGCTACATGATCTATTTTATATAAAAACGTATATCAAGGAATATAATCAACTTTAAAATGTCTGCGAATTCGGTTATTGATCTACACTACTAATGACACAGATTAGAAAACCAAAATTAGAATACATGCTTTTAGGATAAATTGCCTTTACTACTTTGGTTTTCTTACAGTTCAGACAAAGTCTATCAGTTGTTTTCATCTGGTGGGGGCTTTTTTGTTTGTTTTTTTTTGTTGTTGTTGTTGGGGGTTGGTTTGCTTCTTTTGAGAGAGAGAAACACACAAGGTTTGACTGAAAACACCACACAGAAAACTAACTGGTTTAAAAAAAAAAACCCAACCTTTTCCTCTCTGGTAAAAAACAAAGGAACACATCTCTATTAGCCTTTGGCTTTAAGAAATCCTGGGTCAGATGTGGGCAGCCTTAACAAAGAAGAAAAATAGTAAGTATTACGAATAAAAAGCAAGGGTTTCTCTGCTGCAGTGAAAACAGGATGTATTCCACAGACTATAGCTATTCTCCTTAGAAACACAACGGGGGCGGGGGGGGGATAAAAGTCATTCATTATGCTCAAATACTTAAGGCCAGACTTTTCAGTGAACCCCATTTTTGCGAGGTTCCACAGCAGAAAGCAACAGAGGTGCCAAATACCTGAGATTACAAGCTTATCCAACGGATATTTCCCAGAGGTGTTGTAACCAAAAAAATCAATTTACGTGTACAATACAAAGATGATGTAAGACAAGAGAACTCTGACACAAAACTGTGATCTAGTATTTAAATCTCTTAATTTTAGGATGATCTGGTAGTCTTTAGAATTGTCATCTCAAAACTTCTTAAAGTTTTATTCCAAGGGCTTATATATAACATCTTTCATATGGGAAAAGTCCTGCCAAGAGCTTTAAATATAGCTTTATCGAATGCCAGTTTGGCTTCCTCCATGTGAATTTGGACACTTTAACGAGAGTTTATGAACTTTCATTGGAGAAAAAAAATGACTGTATAATAATAGCTTGCCATCCATGTAAGTAATAGGTTATGTAAAATACCAGATAATCCTGGAGTCTAACGAAACCATTTTAAAATAAGTGATTTTTCTCCAATAGCTTTTATTTAGCCCTTAAATCACAAGTTCCATTTAAAGCACCATCACATGTACAAAGTCCTGTCAATTAACTCAGCCTAAAAGGGTGCTTACTTAAGGGAAGGAGAGGCAAATGTGGTAATTAGCAGCAACTCAGGATACTGAGGGACTGCTTTATTTGATGAACTGCTGCTGTGGATGATGAAAAAGGTGTTTCCCGTAATTCTCATTGGAGTTCACTTGCTTGTCCCAAGCAATATGAAGAACACAACTATAAGGTATCTTTTCTAACCTGCCTAGTAAAGCTCCCGTTGACAAGCAAAGGAAAAAGAGGGTATTGTATTAATGTAACCTAGATTCTAGACAGTTTCCAAAAAACTATTCAAGAATCTTTGTCAGAATTTAAAAAAAAAAAGAGCCACTGCTGAAATTCTTAAGCACGCGAAAGGGTTGTTCAGGGCTCCTCCTGCAAACACTGAATGCTTTTCACTCTTTAAGAGACACTGCCGACAGTATCTGTAAGGTGAGACACTGGAAACAGTTTCCACTGTCTCCACTGGAGATAGTTTCCATCTTTCTGATACCAAGTTTATTACATTGCCTTTCAACAGAACCAGTAGGTATTTTTCTTGAGAGCATTAAAGTTCTTCCAAAGAATCACTGCAAGGTCAGAAGTCCTCAAGTAAGTAATTACGTGATTTTTGGCTGCCAGCTTTGGTAAAGCCATTTACCTAAGGCCACAGAGTACCCCAACTTTCTTGATCAGGTTGTCCGCCTTGGCACCCCCCTTGGATAACCTTCCACTAAGAAGAGCGTATTAGTGTTGCCACTTATAATGCTTTGACAAGAGGCAACGAGCACAAACCGAAACACAAAAAACTCCATTTAACATAAGGAAAAACTTTTCTACCGTGAGGGTGGTCAAACACTGACACAGGTTTCCCAGGCAAGTTGTGGATGCTCCATCCAAAACCCAACTGGGCACAGCCCCCAGCAGCCTGCTCAAGCTGAGCCTACTCTGAGTAGGGTTGGATTAGGTGATCTCCAGAGGTGCCATCCCATTTCTGGATTCTGTGTTTTCAGTAACCATGAAAAGAGCATTTACCCTTTCAGTTGCAAAGCTCCCAATACACGATCCTCAGTGACTGCTCAAGCAGCCTCAAGAACTTTTCCTTTAAAAGTTTCATTCCATTCAAACTCACACAGTCATAGGTTCAACAACGGTCACGTAGGCAGGGGAGAAATAAAAAACAGCATACAGTTCAAGTATCTTTTTAACGCTCTCTAAGTGGAGGCTGTGCTCTACTGTTATCTGAGATCATGCAGGACTTTCAGTCTGGTCACTTCAGGGTCTAGCTACAGCATTGGTACCAAAGCCTGCTATTTGGTGGGATCTGCCTTTTGTCTGTTGGTCATTTTTCCCATTTGACATCTCTGTTAAAACTCTCAGATATTCTTGGATTCTCCCTGGTAAGTTTAAACTTTTACCAGAAATACACACATGCTTTCACTCATCTTCAGGATTAAGTTTATTCATAGCCTATTTCTGTAAGCCACTAATAATAATCTAAATTAGAAACACCGTATGTGTATTGACGTAACTAGTGATAAAAACCAACAGAGCAAACACATGCCAAGCTGACAGGAGCTCAAATGAAGACAGGCTTTTGTCTATCGTGACCTAATTCTTTTTTTTTTTTTTTTTACCAGTTGTACTAAACAATGCATTTAAATCATTTAAATGTTTTATGTGTTAACCTGCAGCACATTATCTCCATGTACAATGCTAAGTTACCTACTCTTTACAAGCTGTAGTTATTTCCAAACTGCAGCAAGTTTCACAATGTGTGACTAAGGTTACTAACAGTAGCAGAATGGTTTGCAAGGAAAAAAGCTACTGTATTTTGTGCGTTGGGAAAAGGGGTGGGAGAGGAAAACATGCTCTGTTAGAGCAACAGGGTCAAAACAACACGCCTCGAAGAGCACGCCCTCCCATCCTACATACCATGCTCTGCAGAGGGGATATCACAAATTACAGAATTCAAGCCCAACTCAGCAACGAGTGGGAGCTGGCAAGATAATAAGTACTGTAGATGGGTTTGGTCTTTGTTACCATCAAGTAGACATAATGTCTCTGTAACAGATACAGAACAAACAGAGGCTTCTGTAACATGACAAACTAAAAAACACCAAGAGCTCTATGTTTTTGTGGTATTCTTCACCTCAGGCAAACACTCTGGGGTTTTCTAATTACCTGCTCTTCCTCTAGACCTCAGGAAGGCCCACGACTATTGTGAAACTTTGGGTTCTCCAACACAGATTTTTTTCAAACCACACTGAACTAAATTGCCATCTTCTAGCTTGACTTGTATGTGTTAAGACTAGACTCTCTTGGAGCAAAGAGCCTCATGCTCACAGTTAAATCTGTATTGTGGCTGTGCTAAGTAAACTCTTTCTGATGTTTTAAGGAAATTTGCAAATAGGCCAACACTGCAGTTTCACCCTCCTCCAGGATAAGCAAGCACAAGATCCCTCCTTCTCCGTTCAGGGAACATCTTGCTGAAGGGCAGCCCTGTCCTACTACCGACCACCACTACCAGGCAGGCCAAGAGAACGGGCTCAGTCTCACCTCATTTTCTCCAGCTTTCCTGAACGTAGAGATCACAATCATAGACTACAATTCTGTATATTTTATAATAGAGTTATTATATAATTATACCTGCAATTATAATTTCAAAATCAGCTCTAATCATCTATTTACCTTTAAGCCACCCTTGTTAAGACCATGCTCGCCTCCCCAGGACGAGGTAATCCCTACCCGACACTACCGGGGATTTCGGCAAGCGCGGGGGCAGAGCCACTGGGGCACACGTTGCACAGCCTGGGGCCAGCCCAGCTGCAGCCCCAAGGGGTCAGGGTCCCCCCCACAGCCCCTGCGGAACCGCTCCCCCCAGGGCTCGGGCTGCCCCAGCCTGCCCAGCAGGACTGCACAGGCTCCCCGCTGCCAGGGGAGCAGCCAGAGATACGGGGGAGGGTGTTGGCCCCGCGGAGATCGGTTGCCACACCAGTTTCCCCCATATCTGGGCTTCCATCAAGCTCTGGAACACAACCGGTACAAAACCCTGCTATTCTCCCACTATCGCCCTTCTATTTCC
Source organism: Dromas ardeola (assembly GCA_013398915.1). Taxonomy (NCBI): domain Eukaryota; kingdom Metazoa; phylum Chordata; class Aves; order Charadriiformes; family Dromadidae; genus Dromas; species Dromas ardeola. The sequence continues at coordinate 59,581 of VYZM01004605.1, read as the reverse complement.
TACCCTACCTGTTCCCTACGACGTGCATTCAGCCGTGCAAACTGACTTTTGGTGATAAATATGCTTATACCTTATAATACTCTTGATATTCTATCACCTACACGTGCTACTAAAAAATAAATAAATCAATCAAGCAGGAGGAACCGCACAGTAACTACCTACCTTTGTTTTAATAGAGCAAGGAAATAGTTTAATGAACAAAGTTTATATACAGTTTTCTAAAACAACACACCAAGGCATATTAAGAACATTATATTATTTTCATTCTTTCTCCCTCATACCACAAATAGAACAAACTTACTAAGTTCTTTCTCCGATTTAAAATGTTAAAGTTCACAATACAGGGCCTCCATCTTTCTAACACTACAAATCAAATAGCGTAAAGAAGACTATAACTATATACTTCATTGAATTATTGTTCATATTGTTCACATTAACATACATCTCAATCTTACCGAGTGATTCTTTCCAGAATTTCTTGGATCACTCAAAATTTGAGAAAAAAGGATTTTATTTGCATCATGTCCAGAATAAGTGGGGTGGGGGGTGGATCTTGCTGTGTAATCAATCAAGCTTTGCTTGTGCTGTCTTTCTTCTAAATTGAGAATCACGTACCACCACTAACAAAAAAGGGAACACTTTAGATAAGTTTTGTAAGAGCTTGATCCCCTTGCCTGGTAGTTGGCTTCTTTTTTTTAATTCAGAATTTTTTAAGCACCTCTAAAGACAATGTGGCTAACAACATTTGAGGTTTTCTGTTTAACATTCAAAGATACTGCATTAGCCAAACATCACTTGGTTTTTCGAGCCACTGAAGCAGATTCAGTTACTCAGCATCAACTAGATACTGAATAGGAAGGGAAAGCCAACACCACCCACTTGGGAGCTCCTTCCCTCCCATACAACAGGAACAAAAGGTGCCACTAGAGATAACCCACAAAGCACCCCTCTCTGGTCCTGCTGAGCTTCCCGTAAGCAAACCCCACCTGTTGCCAAAAGCCAAAACTCGCCAAAGTAGAAAACAGAAGACAGATGTCCATTTGCCAGGAGAAAGACTAAACTTGCTTTCTTACTCAAACCCATGCTGTTGAGAAGGCTTACCAATGTAATAACCAGACACGGAAGAATAGATGTAAGCCAGCAAGTGGCAATATTTATCCCACCACTTAGAAGCCGATGAGAGCTCTTTTGTAGCCAGCACTTTGATAAGGGGGGGAAAAAAAAAAAAACAAACAAAAAAACAAAAACGGGAGGCCCAAAGAGAAAGAAGAGCATTCAAGTACAGTATGCTACCGTTTAGAACATTCTGGGGAAGTCTCTTGTTTTCATTTTTCATTTGGCCATTCAAAAAAAAAATTTTAAAAAAAAAATATTTAAAATAAAAACCAAAAAACAAACAAAAAAAAAAACTAAAAAACCTCTATCACTATTACTTAATATGCTTGAAACCTCTACTTTCTCATTGTTCCATTATAATTTATATCAATATTTATTGCCAGTAGAAAAATTAAGTGACTCAGTTCTTCAGATAGCATCCACAGTTTCAATTTACTTCAGGGGGCATCTGTTTAGCCATAGTCCTAATCTCTGAAAATTAGGAGCTAAGTTAATTAAAAAATTACAATCTTAGATTAATCAAAATTTGCTTACTTAGGCTACAGCCTGAACACAGTAAAAGGAATATCCAATCAACTGACTTAACAGATCTACTGGTTGTCAAGATGTTGAATTTCAGATTAAAACAGAGCTGCTACTCACATGTCCATTAAGGAAATTAAACCTAATGAAACATGAAGATGTTCTTTCGGTTAAAAAGTTGTAAGAACTCAGCCACAGACATACATTAAAGTGAATCAATTTGACGTTTTTTTTTTTTTTAAATTTCAAGTAATGCCTGGATGTTCTCCCTTCCACCACTGTAATGGTGTAGATGGTTTTGCTCTTGATTTGTACTCCAATAGCAGAGCAGTAGACATCTCTGTGCTTGGAAGGGAAGCGTTAAAAATGAACAAAGGGACATACTCAGACAAGACAAAGACTATTACTAAGGTGCCACCCACTCAGGTGCCACAAGCCCAGCTGGGAAGACCTTACCATGGGGTTTGGGTTGGAGGGATGAGAAGGGGTTGTCATGAGAAAGCCAGAACCTCCACCACATCTCACCCTTTCCTGTCTCTGCCTCCCATCTCCTCACCTCCTTCCTCCCAAATCCTACCAGAGGATTACAGAGCACACTGTATTTGAAGAAGGGGAGATGCCTAAGGCCAGTTTTCTCAGGCACATCATTGAGGGGGTGAGGTGCAGAGCAGACATTGAGACTGTCACCCCTCAGAGCAGGCAGGACTGGAGATGGAGGTGCACCTCAGAGCACATCTGGGGCAGGGAGCCTGAGCGACTAAAGAAATGGAGGAAGAGAAGAGGAAGGGGGGGGGGGGGGGGGGGGGA
>VYZM01004605.1:32063-49218 GCA_013398915.1 Dromas ardeola | reverse complement strand
GGAGATTGGGGAAGGGGGGGAAGGAAGGAGGAAGCGTGGGAGGAGGGAGCCGAAGCGCCCTGGATGCGGCCACAAAGGAGGAAAGGCAGCCAGAGAGCGGGGGGAGGAGGAGAGGAAAGGAGAAGAGAGAAAAGCCCGGAGCAGCCCCACCTGGGGAACCCCGCGCCGTTGCAGGCGCTTTTCTGAACGCCCCAAACTCCCAACCCGGAAAGCGAGAGCTGGAAAGAGAGAGGAGGAGAGAGGGGAGGAAAGGAAAAGGGGAAAAAAAAAAAAAAGACTCCACGAACCTGGGAAAAGAGGCCGCCGCCTACCTGTGGCTCCCCGAACTGGAGCCTCTGCCAGAGCCTCACCCTTCGCCGCCAGCTAACGCAGCCGAGGTAGCCCCGCGGCGACCAGCGCCCGGGCCAGCGGGGCTCCCGGGGGAGGGGGGGAACACCAGCCCCCGCCGCCCCCTCCTGCCCGCCGAAAGGGGCCAAGGAGGAGACGGGACAGGTCTTGCCTCGGGCCCTTCCCCGCAGGTCGGGCCGGAGATGGTGCTCAAAGGCAGGGGAAGAAGAACAGCCTGCCGGGGGAAGGCGGTCTGCAGTCACGGCTTGGGGTTAATTTTTAGTAATGTTGACACTAGTGTAGGAAAAGCAAAGTCTGAACCAGGCGGCATGACATCGAGCGTCCCAGCACCAAGCATCACCCCAGCACGTACTTCTGGTACGGGCTGAAGGCAGGTTCAAGCCGTAGAAACCCCTGCAAGACATAATCATCCCTCCATCGAGATGACTGCTCTAATGGGCTATTCCCCACAGAGCCAATTTAGCCTACTAGCAACTGTCAACAGCTGCTATTTAATTTTAATTGGAAAACAGCCTACTGGCTCTGGGCTCCTGCTATACGATAAAGAGAGGAACCCAATCCCACTCTTCTTGTGGAAAAGGGCCCTGGGGAAAAGTGGTTGTATGGTCCCTTCCTGCCCCATAGCCTGCTCTGCTCCTGCTGCAGCTGCAGCTGATGAATCTATGTGATGAAAGAAAGAGAATCAGCTGGAGAAGGAAGGATTCAGGGACAGATCCACTGTGCCCTTTCATTAGCAGCTTGGGGACACATAATTTATAACAAAATACTCTGCATCATAGTAATTCTCATATGTACTCGGAGCTTTGGTTACTTAAGGGAAATCTGAAGAAAACAATTCCACTAGTAGCCTTTCAGAAGGTCCTTGGCGCATGGAGGAGTCTGGGGGCACGGCCTCAGACAGTGCAGTACAAACCAAAGGTTCAAAAGCCCACACAAGAGTTAAGATCTACAGGAAACACATTTAGGGGCGATACTCATGCACAAAAATTGTAAGTCACTAATTCTTCTCATACGTTAAGCTAAAAAAGGCTTTCATCTAAGTTTTCCTTGTGAAAAAAAAAAAGAAAAGCAATGCAATCTAGTGTTAATAAAATGAAGAACAAACCCACCTTTCTTCAGACCTTGGTCCAAACAGGTTACCAATAGATAACTTTGCAACTTGGAATGCTTCCACTGGTTTTGTGTTACAGACAGTACCACTGAGTGCATATGTGCAGTATTTGTAGAAACTGATGAGAAGAACATGGTGCAAACAGGCTAAATGGTGTTTAATTGGGGTTTTAAGCACATAAGGAATCCTAAGCAATAGTCTTGCGACAGGGAAGCTGTCAGGATTGATTAACAGAGGATGGAAAGCAGTCATTCTCTCATATTGAGTTCTTCTGGTTTTATTTTGGGACATAATGTCTTCATTAGTTCTTAGACATGTTTGTTTGGGATAGTCGCTTGATAAAAACTATGGCCTGATCATTGGCATATTTGAATTGAGAGGAGAGTATCTTTGTATGTTTTGTTTAAACTATAGGAGTATCATGGGGAAACCAAGTATGAGGTGGACTTATATATAAAACACAGTAAAAAGAAAACAAGCAAAGAGCTCAGTCCAGGTGTCAGCTGAAAAGAACTCACAGCAGTATATCTGCCAGGACAGATATCGTAAGAACGTGAGCATATTTGTTTGATTGGAAATTACTCATTTTTATTTTGAAGTTTTAGTAATAGGTAGTTTAAAAAAGATACATTTACCAGTCTAATATCCTTTCTGAAAATTCAGATCAAATCCTGATATTGCAAATACTTTTGCATGTTCTTCTCTGTAAGCAGGAAGAAGTATTTAAAACAGATTTGAGCCTAGGGAGAACAATAACGAGAAATCAAAACTTTACGCAACACCAAAATGCGGTAAAGAGCCTCAGCTACTTTGAGTGAGTGGAATTTCACTGCCAGTGAAGCCTACTCTACCTATTTCACTGGTTCCTGTGTTTGCAAACTGTAAAATGAACTACTGTGACAGCTTGAATAATTCTGGTGGGAATAATGTCTCATAAAAAAGAAGGTCTTTTTAGGACTGACAGTTAAACCAAGTTAAGAAATAAATCTGAATTTTAAATGCACTGATGTTCTTGAAACATTCAAAGTCTGTATGTTTATTCCAGAGCAATACTTTTTTTCTCATTAATGTACTTGGGTCTGTTTTTCTGGGATGGGCTGTTACTATATGGAATATTCGGAAAAAGACAGATGTGAAAAAAATGTAAATAGTGAGTGACTGAAACGTGAACATTGGTTAACTGAAACCTGCAAAGGACGGTCTCAGAGCTTGTTTCTTCCTGTGCAAAAGGAAGGGACATAGGAAGGGAAAAGGAGCTACACAGTTGGAAATTTAAAGTATTCATGGTGCTGGAAAGGAAGCATTTACAATTTCTAAGTTCAGTGGAAATACTGACTTTCTCAGGGACACACAGACCTCCCCCCAGCTACCCATGCATATTTTCTACTTCAAGCAGTTATGGCTGGAAGATGTTTCCTTTTCTGGCAGCACCGTGAGGATGCTTCTGCCCCTTTTTTTAAGTCAGGCGGGCACGGCCAGCTGGGGGGCAATGCCTGGCAGGGCAGCGATGGTGACTGTCCCCGTGCTTCTCCCTGCTCTCCATCAGGCCGCTGCCTTTGGGTGAGCCTCCCCTGCGGCTCACGATCACGCACGGCCACGACAGCGCGGTTTGTGGCAATCGTGGTGTGTAAGCGGTGGGAGCGAGGGGCTGTGTTCCATTTAGCTGCGTCCGCTGGGAAGGAGGTCTGGGAGCTCAGCGGGCAGCAGGGGCTTTCACTGGCGCAGCGGAGCCTGGCAGAGCTGTGACCTGGAGTCCTGGGTCTCACACCTGCAAATGCCCTCAGTCGGGAGTAGGAGATCCTCTGAGAAGAGGAACAGAGCCTAGAAAACCAAGATGCAAAGAAGGAAGGCAGATAAGGGGACAGTAGAGACTTTACTAGGTATTTCAAGTCAATATTGATTTCATTTTTAATGAAAGTTCAAAGTTCACTGGAAAGTTCATTACATCTAAATTGTAGCTTTCTTCCTTCAGCGTTTTAAGCATCAAGTTAAATTACCACATTAAGGACCTAATAACTTTCATGTTCTATTTCAAGAAGCAGAAGACAAGTCTTGTGGGAGTTACTCATCACCTATTGCGGAATGAATGCCGCGCTTCCCTCGGCTTGCTTCTGCAATCCGTTTGGGCTCTCAGAAGCAAAGGGCGAGCAGTTGTACAAGAGCCACGTGGCCGACCGTGAAACATCACTCAGCTCTTCCTGAAACTGAAGTTATGAGCCAAAAGGGTAGTTTAGATGTGGTCAGCTGGGATCACCAGGCTCATCCATGGTAGCTTAGCCCACAGATTCCAGCTGTATGCCTGTGTAGGCCGGGAAAACCCAACCAAGTTGATACATAGGAATAAACAACAGTACAGCTTGGGGGGATGGAGGAGGGCATTTCTTGGTTGCTCCCAGAGCAGCGCTAATGAGCTCTGGTCTGTAATTTAGATAGCAAGCTCAATGTTCTGGGAACACAGTCAGCTTCTGTGTTTTTGAGCTCCTTTGGCTGTTGAGCTGCAGAAGTTTGGTGTAGGCTTAAAACAGAGGCAATTCTGCAAGGGAAGGATGTTTTCTGACATTTTATTCTTTCCTGGTTAACCAAAAGTATGTGGATGCTCCCAATCTTGTTGGGGCACCGGGCTCTTGTAATCATCATACATTTAATTTCTGTCTTTAATAGAAAACCTTTTTCAAAGAAACCTGCATAAGATAGGCAGAAAATGGGAATAAATCTGACCCTTGACAAAGTTAAATGGTACCAGATTTTTACCCTTTTCTTTTGTGGGCTGTCCCTCATGACTGCATACTTTTTATGCTTTATATAAAAATTAACAAATGATCAAATTAATTACCACAGGAAAAAACAATAACCGTTTTGCTGGGTTTCTTTAAATTTACACGCCACTATGTTAAACTGAAGGTTACCTTTGCCTGACAATGCAGCATCGATGCACTTCAGTCATCGACTGGTATTTTTGTGTACTGGAATTAGTACCCAGGTTGACCCAAAAGACTCCGTCCTTGTGCAGAAATGGAATCCTGTGGATATTCTTTTAAAACTTAATAGCAGAACTTCTGTGATGATGGCAGATGTTTCCCTGACAGATTGTTTACGAAGTCCTATTTGCCTGGACATTCATCGTTTCAAACTTCTGCCAGCCCCAAGCTCTCCTTGTCTGGCTTATCCCTGAGCCATACACCTGCTTGAAGCTTGGAGCTGAGCTCCCTTTTCTATTTAGTTCTGTAATATTTTTGCTGATTTTCTTTGCCATGTCATCTTCGCCATTAAACAAAGGCAGCAGTGTAACTCCAACAGCTTCATCCCTATTATTCAAGGTACTTAGCAGAGGTAGCCACGCTTTCATAGTAGGTGAGTTTAATATTTTCTTGAGCACTGTCTTAAAGGTTAGTGGTTTGTTGCACCAGTCCCAGTGACTTTTCTGTCCCTGTTCTCTTTTCTCAGTCCTAACATTAGGCTAAAATATATTCTTCGAGTCTGTCCAGCTTGTGGTTTAGATCTTCGGTTGTTCTGCTGGCTGGTCCCTGAGCTTTTCAGAACTCCAGAGCTCTGCATATCTACACAAGTGCAAGAGTCAGCACACTATGTTCTGCCAGCTTAAAAACTCTCAAACCCTTTCTCATTTTTCTATCTTTACACTGTTGTCTTTGGATAAAAGCCATGCTAGCAATGGTGCAATGGAACAATCAAAGCGAACTGCAGTAGGAATGACACCGTGGAGGAAGCGGTAGTTGTGATGGCCTTAGGATATGATTCAACAGCACACCAACCAGGCATAACAGCTCTTTGCCACTAAAAGAGGAGCTCTTCCACCCCGGCTTCCTTCCTTCCATTCCTGCTCACAGATGCACGGTCTGTAGCGCTCTCTGCAAGCATCTGAAGTCCTCAGTGAAGAACTACTGCAGCTCTGCTGCATAAAATGAGGCAGCTGACATGCTGTGAAGGAATTGCAGGAAAATGTACTCTCATTATCTGCACCTCAACACACATGGCAGTTTGTTGTGCCATTCTCAGGGGAGCAGAATGGTGGGGGGGAAACTGGGTTGTGAATAGAAAAACATGTAAGAGATCATAAAGCCTATGAAAACACGATTGTAACATTACAGGTCCCTCAGAGCAAAAAGTACATAATGATCATCAGAGGCTGTTGGTCCTTGTGTTCAGTGGACTACAGACCAAAGAGAAGATGGCCAGTCACTGTGGCAGTGTGGGACTGAGACACAACCTGCCCTTAGGGCTCCACTTCTTGGAAATGGAAACAATCCCAAGCTGAATCTCCCTATAGAGAAACCAAGTTGCTGAGAGATTATCTCAAAGGATTGATAATACTACTGCTGGAGTTGCCATACCCATTTTCTTCATCTGGTTGAGTCATTTCTGTGTCTGTTAACAAAGCACATTCCTCACTTCCACTTCCTCTCTGGCAGAAAAAACTTTTGGTATGTTCTTTTTTTTAATTGATAAAGTGTTTAGGTTTCTGCTTCACAAGGACTTAAGTCATCTAAATATCATGGAATCATAGAACCACAGAATGGTTCGTGTTGGAAGGGACCTTAAAGATCATCCAGTTCCGACCCCCCTGCCATGGGCAGGGACACCTCCCTCCAGACCAGGTTGCTCAAAGCCCCATCCAGCCTGCCCTTGGACACCTCCAGGGATGGGGCATCCACAACTTCTCTGGGCAACCTGTTCCAGTGTCTCACCACCCTCACAGTAAAGAATTTCTTCCTTATATCTAATCTAAATCATGTATAATTATTAATTATTACTGAGTTACATAGCTACAGGTATGCATACGGCATACCTGTGACTGTGACTGTAGGACAGGAATATGGGTGTCATTATTTGTGAAAGAAAAATTTCACTTCGAAAACCAAAGGCGGGAGGAATTATCAGCTGAAAATCAGACTCAACATACGGAGATTTCAGAAATGCTGAGCAAAGTCTTTTGTTGCTGTCCCTAGCTTTAATGAGAACAGCTTGTGTTGAAAGCTTTCGTAAATTCCATATGAAACTTTTATTTATCTAAGACTATGACCACATCTATGTCTTCTCTAATTGTCTTGTATGTGGTCTCCTTTGAAGTAATTACACAGTTTACATTTTGATTCATGAACTAAATATCGTAAGAATAACTGTAGAACAGTTTGAAAAACAATTCAGTCAAACAAGACTTGAAATTGTATTCTTTTAACAAGGCTGATTATGTTCTAAATGAATGCCTCAGGACTCAGGGCAGACAATACATCCAACGGACGGGAGCCTCTTAAATTGCTCCCCGAATGCGCAGACTGAGCTGGTCACGGAAGCAGAACTCAGCTTCTCCTTCGGTATTAGCTTCCCACCATCAGTCACTACAGCTACAGCAAAGTACTTGTTTAAAATACATATATATATATATGTATATAACACTTTTTTAAAAAATATGCCACCCTGTTTTGTTTCAGTTGATGAACATGGATCAGTGGTACACCAGTAAGTCACAAATTATTTTTGATACGTTGCGGCAGCTCCTGCCTCATAAACAAAATACAGCCTTTGGTCGCTGAAAAAACACAGGGTGTGATAAACCATCTAGCAATCAACACAGATTTCCCCATTCTGTTGTGAGTGAGCATGGTTAGTCATCGTGATCTCCACTATGGATGAACCAGTCGCTGGTGAAATTACAGTGGGGCTGTGTCTAAACTCACCTCACCATTTTTATTGAGGGTTTGGTTATCTCTTGAAATTTTCAGATTAAAAAAAAAAAAAAAATATATATATGCATTTCCTAAGTATGCTTAGTATACTATCCATGTTTTGGGTATTTACAGGATGCCAGGAAAAAATTCTTTTGGCCTCAAGCTGACTTTTAAAAATATTCATTTGGGAAGAATCTACCAATGCGGTAGAACATTAAAGGTCTCTGGATGCCTCGTTCATGTTCCTCTGCATAATTTCATCTACCTGATGATTGGGTTGGGGTGAGATTCAATGTGTTCACGCCGCAAAGCTCAGTTTTTCCATTTGTATACCCAGTCAGTCTCAGAGACTGGCATATTGCTAATAAATAAATCTAGTGAAAAATTTTCAAATTCCAAAATAATCGTTTGGAAGACTGAGAGTAAGGGAAAATCTGTTTTATGCCTATCTAGAGATTATAGTGAATAGCAAAGTCTACAGCAAATGGAGTAACAGCTGAGGATCTATACACTTCCAAATTAAGAAACTCACAGTGATACCTGTGATGGCTGGCACGTTTGTATTTTCCACGACCTGTGCGGTGGCAGTACTGCTGCTTTACAACAAGTATAAATGATCTGAACTACTGGTGTTGCAGAAACATTACTATTAAAATTTCTAACTTGTACAAACGAACCCTTATAGTAAATTTAAAAATAAATTGAGAGTGATATTAGAGAAAGTAACGGAAATTAGGATTTTTAGCCCATACCGCTCTCTGAATAGTTCCAAAAGTTTGTAGGTACCAAATATGTGATTAGGCAGTCAGTGTAATAAATGCAGCTGTGTTCATTTCATTGCACAGATCAGACAAACTGCAGAAGCTAAGCATCAGCGTCTTCTTCATAAATCAGTAAAAAAAATGTAGCACAGCATGCAAGATTTACTCAGACCTTCTTTCTGTTCCAAGTGTTTTCAGACTTGGCAGAGTACGTGTTCCTCGGAGGCCTATGAATATGCCGAGTTTTAAGCATTTCTAGCAAAATAATTTTTTAGTTAGTTCAAGAAAAGAACATAAGCACTTTGCTTAATAGCATAAGAATCAACTTTTAAATATAGTGAAATGCAGCTAAAAAGTTCTGTTTTGCTCTTCTTAAAAGTGGGGGGGAAGAAAGTGTAAAAAAATCCAGGCCAAGGAGCAGCCCTTTAGAGAAAAAAAAAATGCTGATTGTATTTGAGCCTCCTTCCAGGAGGCTCCCTTATGGTCTCTTTCAGAAAAGTTTGCAAATTTAATCCCTGGTTGTACATATGGAGAAAAAACAACAACAACAACAAACCCCCAAAAACCCCCGCTTTCACAATGATGCCACTTTGCTTCTTTAATGCGTTGATTTTTTTCTATGCTTTATATTTAATGGCAGTTATAACTGCAGTTTTGAATACTAATACAGTTATTGTGATCCACAACCAAAACTTGTAAATACATATAGTCAGTTATTTTCCATGGAAGTTTGTAACTTTTTACTGAAGTTTGTAACTTTTTACTATGCTTCCCTAAGCATAGTATTTTTAAGCATATCTTTTTAATACTCTTTGATAGGGAGGGCTCATTTAAACCTGTTATTCTATTAAGATTAATTTAAGAAAACCTTAAAATAGATGTTTTCTCAGTAATATCTACTGTACCAAACTATAATTAACTATTAAGCTATATACAATTGCCTTCAGTGAAACAGGGCTACTCGCATGCCCACTGTATTCCATCATGTATTTAAGCCTTAAACGTTTTGCTACAGAGGCCGTAGTTACTGCACGGGAATAGGGTGCACACAGTCACAGGTGTCCTGTTTGGACCTGAGACCACTTGCTGCTGTTTCTTTTTACCGTTTCCAATGCAAAGGAAAATGCTTTGGATGTTTAACTTCTTTGCTATTTAGAATTACTGGAGCAAAATCATATGAAAAATAAAACTCGAGCATACTGTTTAGCATACGCTTTGCTTCGAAACAGTTTTCTGTACAAATATTTCTGTGTACATTTATTCTCTTTAGGGAATGGATTTTTGTTTGGTTTTAGTTCTGCATTTGTATACGTCTAACAAAACAGAGTCTGAAATTACAAACATGCCTTTTGATGTCTGTTTGGGAGAACAGCCATGTAGTCAGTGGAACTTCTCAGCCATGTGTCTTCCAGCCTGGACAAAAATAGTCACTTGATGCTTTTAAAACATTGTAGCAGTTGTATTTATACTGAGCCACCAAGCTATAGAGGGGGCAGGGAATTAAATTCCCCCAGCAACACAAAGAAGTGACTTGAGGCCAACTACAAATCTGACCAGGAAATATTGCAGATTGCAAATAACTCACTGTCCTATTTTCATATTTAAGATGACAATCTGAGTTGTATTTCTAGAATATAACTGTATATTTCTATAATATAACTCTATTTCTATAACTGTAACTGTGAGAGATATGTTTCATACTCTTAGCACATTCAGTAGAGGAAGTCTACCTGCTTGCCTTCACAGTTCTTCGCAGGCATAATCTTCACAAATCTTCTCACTTAGAAAAATTACTGGATTTTTCTTGAGCTGAATCAAAGTTTCCAAATGAGGCCTATAATTTTGCATTAAAGGAATAAAAGGTATATTCAAGTTAGTTTTATATTGTGTGGCTCAAGAAGAAAATTATAAGTGTGCCTGGTTTTCTTTTAAGCCAAAGGATCCATCAACAAAATTCACCTACAAATTCTTTCCTGTGAGCTACAAATTCATCCTTGCCCATGATGCCAACAGAACCTTTGACAAAAATTAGGTTGCTGCCTTGCTTAAACCTTGGTCCATCATGTAGGTCCAGGTTATCTGATTGTTTCCTTTTTTCTTTTTCCTTTTTTATCTTGTATCCATCTGTTGCATGATCTTTGGGGTAGGAATTGCCTTTATTTGCTCCCTGAGTTTGCAGAGAGTTTCGCACCATTGGGATTCTTGGCCATGAGAGAAGATTCACAGGTGTGTGCAGGTGATGATGCCCACCAGCCCGTGTTTGTGCACACTAGAGGTGAGGCTGAAATTGCTTTGTAAAGTTAAACTTTATTTACTGGACCTTCCCTGGCGTGTCTGGGTTACTCTGTGCTAGCAATACTATTCAGTGGCATTTCATAGAGAGAATGTGAACAGTAGTTTCTCCTACTGACATTGAGTGTAAACACTGGCAAAGAAAATAAAACAATTTTTGTAGGCACTTAGCCAAACTATTAAATCAACTGAGCAGGTATTCTATTTCAATTGCGACCTTAAGATTGTTTGGGTTTTTTTTCTGAAAGGTCTTACTCCACTATGGTCCTCTTGTGATAAATTACTGAACAGTTTAAAAAGCAGCCTGCAGAAAACAAAAGATGCACCTTGGTTCTTTGTGATATGAGCTGCATGTTCTATCTTGTTGTACTAAATTAATCATAAACATTATTCAATATTTAAATATTTAAAAGGGGAAAAGAGCAGGTGCCTGCCAAGAACAGGTGTTACAAATTTAAGGTTAAATAAAACGCAACAACCCTTCCACGTATTATTTCCATAATATGCATTAGAAACCATACTCTGCACTAACACATCCCCAGCTGTGCAGAAGAAAAGCCTTTTGCCACGTATTTTCTGACCAGGTCTTGTTTCTAGAATTTACTTCCCACTTTGATTCACAAGGATTCAGTTTTGCTGACCTCGATGGAATTCTGTAAATATCATGTTGCTGATTTTAGAGTGATCGTAAACATCGATACATTTCCAGAGAGAAGCTCAATGAGTACCTTCAAAAATAATTCAGCAGGCTGCCCAAGGATGAAGGATTTGCCCAAGGTTTATTTTGATTTATTTTAAAGCAGACGTGAAATTCATTGTTGTCTACTATTGAACACGCGTGCAAGCATTTGAAGGAGTGGGGACATATTATCCTAGCCTTTTCTCAAGTCTATCAGTGGGTCATCTGAGTACTGTGAGAAAGGTTATTTATGATAAAATTAGTGAAACAGTTTGGTAGATGGAATAATTTGCTTATAATATATTTTAACATGTGATCTAGCACTGTCCAGGCAAGGCAATGGTGAGAGACGGAGATTAGCAATCATCCTGCGCAAGAAGTCTCTTCACTCCCTGCTTCCCCTCCACATTTCCTTTAAGCGACTCACAGCCTTATCCTTCAGAAAACACTACTCTTTTTACAACATGCCAGCATCTAAAAACATGGAAAAATGTTTTGAAGTAATTCTAAAGGAGAACGCATTATACACTAGTGAACCGCCAATGCATTTCTCGCTAATCTTAGTTTTACATCCCTGACAGAGTCTGAAAAATTGTATTAGGTTTGGGAGTATACCTGAAATACTGGGTGTGCTAGCAGGGCCAATGACGGAGTTCTTCGTTTTCCAGCTGGAGTATCTGGGCTATTAAAACAACTGTTGTACAGTTCCAAAGTGCTTTTTCCTTTGAGGATCTTAACGCATGTTCCAAATATTTAAACTAAATATTTAGAGGAAGGTAAATGTAACTGCACAATCACATATCTATTGAAAAAATATAGAGTATTAGCACGTTTTTTATACAACTAAAAATTGCATAAGGAAAAACTTCTTCAGTAGGACTGTAATGCAGTACTGGAACGAGTTATCTGCAGGGATGGGTGGAATCTCCATTCTTGGAAGGTTTCAAGGCCTGGCCAGACAAAGCCACAGCTGACCTGATGTGGCAGTAGCCCTGCTCTGAGCGGGAGGTTGTACTACAGGACATCTGTGCAGTCTTCATCCTTGAAGGTTTTCAAGATAGGCTGGATAAAGCCCTGGACAATCTGGTCTGAGCACACAGTTGACCCTACTTTGACTTAGAGACCTCATGATGTCCCTTCCAACCTGAAGTATCCTGTGATGCTATGACCTCAAGAGTTGCTTTCCAACCACTATTATTTCCATGATTCTGTGAATATGAAATCCAGGCTAACTAGTGGACATGTTAATAATATTATTTCAACGCAATTTTCCAGGCATATAAAGATTTTTTTTTTTTTCTGGAGACAAAACCACAACGTACATCCCAGGGGTCCATCCAGGAGCTGGAGACCCTTTCAGCATAGCTCTGTCAGGGGTTGAAGGGCCCTGGCTGAGCTAAAATGCAACTCCTGGAACCATGGGCAGTGGGGTGGGGGAGTCCCAGGAGGTAGGACTGGTCAGGGCCATTCAGGCCCTAGAGGCCTAGTTCCTGGGGTGACTGCCACGTAACATTGCTGTGTGCATAGAGACTGCATCTGAACCGCAAACCTGCTGCAGACTGGAAAGTACTCAGAGGCATCACCATGTTTGCCAGCTTCTTACAGTTTTTTGCAGGCATCTGCAATTGGCTGCTTTGGAATGAAGACACTGGGCTATATGGACCTTCGCTCTGACCAGCAGAGCTGTCTTTATAGTTGGTGGAATTCATCAAAGCTCCCGTAATAGGAAGAATTGGCTTTCATTCCTAGGGAATCTCCCAGGTCATATTATCATAGAATCATGGAATAGTTTGGGTTGGAAGGGACCTTTAGAAGTCATCTAGTCCAACCTCCCCTGCAATGAGCAGGGACATCTTCAACGAGATCAGGTTGCTCAGAGCCCTGTCCAACCTGACCTTGAATGTTTCCAGGGATGGGGCATCTACCCCTTCTCTGGGCAACCTGTGCCAGTGTTTCACCACCCTCACTATAAAAAAAAATAATCTTCCTTACATCTAGTCTAAATCGTCCCTCTTTTAGTTTAAAGTCAATACTTCGTGTCCTATCATACAGGCCCTGATAAAAAGTTTGTCTTCATCATTCCTGTAGCCCCCTTTAGGTACTGGAAGGCTGCTATAAGGTCTCCCCGGCGCCTTCTCTTCTCCAGGCTGAACAACCCCAACTCTCTGAGCCTGTCCTCACAGGAGAGGTGCTCCAGCCCTCTCATCATTTTTGTGGCCCTCCTCTGGACTTGCTGCAACAGGTCCATGTCTTTCCTGTGCTGAGGTCCTAGGGAGATCATCACAGTCTTTGGGACTATAAGAGCAAGGGGCCAAAGCAGGGCTGGAGAGAACTGAAGACATACTTAGACAAAGAGAAGGAACTGGGGCACAACTAGAGTGGACACCTCCAGAAGTGAGGAAGGCTGGAACAAAACTGACCGAGAAAGTCCCAGGAGGACATTAGCAGTGCGCTGAAGAGGTTGGTGTATGGTAGGAAACTGGGGCAAAGTGAAGGGAAAAGCTTTGAGCAGCCATCCTACTTCAGAGGCAGCCTTATGTGTAACCAAGAAGATTCTGCTTTCCAAGTGATTCAGCAAGTCCCTTCTGCTCTCCTTCCTTCCTCCCCTCGTTACCGCTTTGTGGGTGCCCAAATTACCATACTGCTGACCCGAGGAGGCGGTTTATTCAACATCCACATTCTGGCAAAAGATTTGTTTAGTTTTTAAGCAGGTCACATATTTAATGTTTTGGTAGCTAATCAAGAATTTATTTTTTTGCAGTAAGCTGACTCTGGATACACACATAATACCGGTGGGTGTTTTAAGCTACTTGCTCTCATCTGTAATAGTGCTGACTTCAATGGACTGTTCATGTTAGAGATGCGGAAACTGATCAGTAATAATACAGAAGTCTAAATATTTATATATGCTTATAATCATTCACTGAGCCAAATCATACATCCATACATAGAGAGAGATACAGTGTAAGTATACATGTTGACACGTTTTCAGTGACATTTCTTGAGGGCATATCTGTCATCATTCTGTAAAGCAGAACACACATGTGCCTACCCCATGCGATTCTATACCCGTATTACTCCAGCGTTAATTGATTTTCTTTATATATAATTTCAACTCCGCTGCATTGTTCTGCACATTTAGCTGGCTGATAGAGACGCACACACCTTGTTATGCTGCTGTTGATAAAACAGATGAAATAAGCACTTTACTTCCTATGAACAGGTATGTCCCAGGCTATGTTCTTTTTTGGAAGGTGATGCTACAGCAATGTCATGCTTCCATGAGTACAAGGTGCCACCCTGTGAAATACATCTGAGATTAATTATAGAAGCTAAAGAACCGGATGCTTTCATCACTTTCTTGGAGGCGTTTAGAACCGACTTGCCATCTCATGTTAACTGAACAGGGGTTTCAAAAATGAGAATCTAATTTTATTTGCATGCGTATCTCAATACAAAGTACAGACGAACTTCTTTGAAGTTCTTCTTCAAAGCATCTTCAAAGGTGGGCCTTTAGTTTGTAAGGAGATATACACGTAAATAAAATCAGATTCAATTAACTTTTTAATTTGCTTCTTTAACAATAACATTGTTCCTATTAAAACACTGTTATCCTTGGAGCACTTCAGTCAACAAATACATACAAACACTACCACTGTAATGCTGGTTGGTGTTGTCAGAAAAAAGACTTATAAAGGAAGAAAAAAGCATTTTCCAAACTGTGAATCATTACTACAATACAAGATTATGCAAAAGCTCAGCTAAATGGAGATAATCCAAAACACACTTTTTTTTTTTCCTGCTGAATGTATATCTTTATTTGATTACAGGCAATGGTGTTATCTGCAATAGGATTTGTAGTATCAAATCAAGACCACACTACCTTTGATTCTTTGCTCTTAACTTACTATTATCTTTTACAAGAAATTAATTATTCACTATAAAATTACTTTAACTGTGAAAACATACAATAAAGTCTGATGTTTTCCCAATTATCTGCCCTTGTAGGCTCTGCTAAATCAGATAATGGAAGTAAGTAATTGAGACATTTTAATAATAATTCTAATATCATGTAGTGTGCAGTGATAACAAATGTACTTGGAGCAAAACATTACCTGTGTGCTAAAACTGACTGTAAGGCTTTTCTAGGGTGTCCCAGGGAAATCACCCACTGTTTTTATGAAAGTAACTAAGTTACCGTACTTGATCCTTCATACTGAGAGACTAAACTTCAGCAGGGTTGACTGTGGAATCCAATTGCTTTCTGAATATAATTTTACTTTAAAAACACTTGCATTAGTGATGGAAAGATCTTCCCTTTATTTAAAAACATTCTACTTCAACTGCTGTGGTAGGAACAAAGGATACCTAGTCACCTTCCATCCTAACTGTCAAACCTCTTTGCTTTATTCTGCGCACACAGAACACCATTAATCACAGGTGAAAAAACAAACCACTCCTCTACATACAAAAGGTGGGTACATTTACTTGCTCATACAGCGTGTGATAAATGAACTGAACGAACACAAACATTTCTGAAGCCACCCTGCAGAAACAGTATTTATCTCATACAAACCTCAAAAGTATCTACATTATCTACATCATTGTTATTATCTGTCTGTAAATCTTGCTTTTTACAGTTTTTGTAGCACCCATATATGTGTGTGTGTGAGAATGAGAATTCTACTTGGGCATTCCTATGGCTGAGAATTCATGACTGGCTTACAGCCTGTGTGAATTTTGCAAGCTCTTGTTTCCCTGTAATGCATGCCAAACTAGATATCAGAAGCCTATTACAAAATCAAAAAGACAGTAAACAAATGTTTCTGCTTTTCTGCCTTTCCCTTAAGTCTTGTACCACCGCCTTTTTGTTTAATGTATCTCCAGTGCTAGAGAGCTAGCTTGCTTGCTTTCTTGCTTTCTTTCTTCCCACTTGTGCCTTTTTTCCTACAAGACTTGTAGCTCACATGTAAAAACCCCTAGATTGTTTATTACCATGAGTGAACTGTTAGTGTATCACTGATACAGATCTCAGAACAGATCCAGCTCCTCAGATCCAAGCTGTGTCCTGCTATGAGGAATTACTTTCACTGCAGAATGACCTTCAGTGGACATTTGGTCCCTGTCCTTTACCTGAGAGTCATTGCAAATACAATCTCCCTGTGACAGCACCCTTTTTCAGACTCAAAGTGACCATTGAGTCTCACAACTGCAATGTCCCACAAAAGTTTTGATGAGGCCCTGTTATATCTAATAGCCCCATGAGTCTAATTCAAGATCTGTAAGAAGGCTCCGGATCAGGGTATAACTGAAGAATCATTTTTTTGATATCACAAAAGGTCTAGACAGAGGTAGGCAGGCACCCTAGCTGCACACCTACCTGTTAAGCCATGCAATGGCTTTATATTGAAACATACCCTTGCAAACATCAATAAAGCCTTTGGCCAGTGGTTTCACCCTGGGTGATGCAGATTATACCACTCTTCACAGCTGGTGTGTAAGCAACATTTGAGAGTTTTAATCAGAAAACATACAGTTACAAACAACGTGTTTCTTAGGTAAAAACAAAGATCTCATTGCAAGTAAAAGAAATTCAATCTGACAGACAAATTGTAGAGATAGTCGGTAAGTTCATCTCTCTAAGCAACAAACTACTGTCACATGGGGGAAAAACATTTCGAGCTACCAGCCATGGCTAGGAAAGTTGTGCCAAGCATTCAAGACCACAAAGCCATCAATGACAGGGAGCACAAAGAGACAAGTGATGACCAGAAATGCAATTGTTTGAGTTCCTCTACAATAGAGAAAGTAACAGGAAATAGACTGGGGTAGGGGGTGGGGGGCTGAATTTATTAGTTGCTAAGGCTAGGTAGGCACACCCTGCTAATATTGCCTGCCTTGAAAATTAAGTCCTTGCAAGACAACTACTCAAGACTGGAACAGAGATCGGAGAAGAAGCGGAATTGCATCTAACTAAACGTGGCAGCTGGGTCCTCCTCGTTTAACTTGGACCTATAACCCCCCCCCCCAGGAACATCCGTCGCAGGGATGAAGCTGTATGACAGAAGTGGGGGTCCTTCTTTTTTATCAGACCTGTTATTTCCCCCCCGCTACTTCTGAACGGAGAGCTCAACAGCCGCGAAGGGAAAGGCGAGAACAGCCGAGGCTTCAGGAGCTCCGGCGTGCGAAGCGATGCTGCCACCTGGAGCACAGGGCCCGCCACTGACGGGAATCCCTCTGGCACCCGAACCTCCAAAAAAATCCCTTCATGCTGGAGCTC
>VYZM01004605.1:19849-31547 GCA_013398915.1 Dromas ardeola | reverse complement strand
CTGCGCCTCGGCGGCCGTTTAACGGGTGGCGGTTGGTGAGGGGGGGGTGGTGGTTGTTCGTTCTCCTCACGGAGTGACAAGGCGGTGTCGCGAGTCTCCGTGGTAATGCAATGACGGCGCGTAGCAGGGGCTGGCCGGGCCCGAGGGCAGGGGAGGTCGCGCCGGGCGCGGAGCGGAGCGGGCAGCGGCCCTCGGCGGGTCAGTCATGGCGGCCGCCGCCCTCACAGCACCCACTGCCTTCTCCGCCGGGCGATGGGTCGCGGGGGAGGCGTTTCCCAAGGCGAGGAAGTTACTAGGCAGCGCCCAGTAATAGCATGTGTAATAGCAGTAATACAGCCTACATGTTACTGGGGGCACCCGTCGGTAGCGTGTATAGTAGGAATAACAACTCGACATCAACTGAGTTATGACAAGGCCGTTGCCTCTCCCTTCAGAGGAGGTTTTTTGGCAAGGGTGAGTGACAGCTTCCTCATGCCGCCGTCGTTTCTCAGTGTTTTGGGTGTCACGGGCTTGAGTAGTCACAGGACTGTTTTCTAGCAATAATCAATGGGACGCAAAGCTTGAGATTGTTTTGAGGTACCTGTCGGCTGAAGCTGATGCTGAAGATTTTAATTCCTGCCTGTTTTGCTGATCAGGCAGGCCTGGGCAGCTTCTCCAGAAAACTGGATTCTCTTGTTTGAAGAAATTAGTGACTGCTCATCTTTGAAGAAGCTATAAAACTGTATTTTCATGCACTGTGACCTGTTTTTTTCCCCTTGCTTTTATTGTAAATGCTAGTTTTAATGGATGTTTCTTACTTTTTTTTTCTTCCCGTTGGAGGACAAGAGATTAGTCTACATGCAGTAAATTGGAAGAAATGGAAGAAAGGAAAATCAAGAGGAGGAGCCCCAAATCATCGACCAGTCACCCTGCTCAGGTTGCAAACTCCAAGAAAAGCTCAGTGCCAGTCAGTAAAAGTACAGCCTTTTCAAATCCTGCACCACAGCCTGCGGTACAAAAACCAAAGTTAAAACGGTAAGCTTGGGAGCATCTTGCAAGCTCAGTGGAAGTGAGAGCCAGAAACCTGCCAATGCTCAAACAGCCTAAAGGGTGTTTGGACTGTCTGGGACGAATGAAGAAAAAGAGCTTCAGACTCATGAAAATTTTTGATGACCTGTCTTTTTTTTTGCCGAGCAATTTGTGTTTAATGCAATATAACGGTTATTTTACAGAAAAGGAAGGTGCTCTATACTCCTCTTGTAAGCTTTATAAAATGTTACACAATGCTGTAGGGTCATACTGGTAACAATATAGCTGAAGAGGTGATAGCCTGGTGTGACTGGTGAAAGACAAAAGTTGTGTGATCAAATATGGCAAATGTGAGCATCATGTGGGAGATGGCAGAGCCCCAGATGTACAGCTGTGAGGAACAAATAAAATATTACGTGACTGCAAGGTTGGAACTGACAGGGCAGGAAATGAAGGACATAAATTGACCAGGATGAGCTAGAACTGGAATTTCCGGGTGTTTTTGTTTGGAGACCCATCAGTGGGGGCAGCAGTAGCTACCAGGCCATACTCGTGCCCACAGAGAGGCATTCAGCTCTTCAGGGAGCACCATTTTGGAATAATTTGAGTGTTATCAATAATACACCTATTTCAGTTTGAGACTGTTAAGTTTCTTGCATGTTAGAAAATGTATTTCTTGATTGTGGTAGATACAGTAGATAAATGAGTGAAGAGGGATTTTTAAAGTAAAACGTTAGCTAGGGAGAGAGCTGAGTTTATTGACCTGTAAGTATTAGCTGAAGATTAAATACTGAACTGTCCTCTTTGGCACAGATAGCCTGTTTGAAGGATCCAGTATTGGCCTGATGAATAATGAATTTCTGTAATATAAAGTCTGTCTATACATTATTTTTCAGGGAAAATGTTTTAATATTTTGAGGGAAATAATAATAAATACTAGAGTGCTATCAATTGGTGGTTTCTGCAGCTGACTATGGTTTACTTAAGTCTCAACGCTATTCAGGAATGTACTGGAAACTCATTTCTTGTAGCCCACAGTATTGGCTAGAGAAGAAAATGTCCTTTTTGCCTTAAGTTTTGGAAAAGGACATTCTTATTCAATTGTTCAGTGAAGCTTACCAAGCAGTGATAATACAGACAATTTCTTGAACTGGAGTCCAGCAGGAGTGGTAATTGACATAACAATGTGAGGATGAACTGCTGTTTTGATAGTGGAGTAGGAGTATTTAATTAGTTCTCACTTTGTCCACAAGAATCTAATGAAATAAATTTTCCAGGAGTATTCAAGGGAAGGGTGGGGCTTATTATGCTGCAAGCACTGTTATCTGCACAGATTAAATAAAGCCTCGTTGCTAAGCTTGTGATTTTTTTAATTATTTTTTTTTTAATAGCCCATAGTATTCTGAATTTTAATTCTTACGCTCAAAATTTTTCACTGAACCAGACTCTGAACAGACTCTGGGCAAAATCAGGGATGAAAACAGCCCCTTACCTGAATTGTATTAGGTTAGGATGCAGTCTGTCTGTCTGTGGATCAGAGATGGAATATGCTACTTCTCACCAGCAAGTGTTGAGCTTCCATATTGATTGTGTGTTCGTTTGAATTTATAATGGTTATTCAGTGTCATTCATGTAGTTTCTATGGGCACATGGTGCTCTGAATAAATTTTACGTCTAGAGAAGAATGTGTGGGGATCCAGGAATTTTGATGGTTTTGCTGCAGAGGGGGCTGTAGAGAATTTTTAGCACGTTTAAAGTTTGTTCAGGCATGGACTAGTTCCACTTGGTATGTGTTAGAAGACAGGGAGACTGCTTTTGATGGTGAGTTTTACAAAATGCGGATGTTACTTGAAAGTGGGAAGAAGGAGCTCTAAGAAAATTTATCTGGAGGCAAAGTCACCTTCCTGTATAGATTATAAGAGGTTGTTTTTCACACTGGTTGCAGTCGGAAGGTGTTTGTGACAACAGGAATCTATGATTGCTGAGGGTTTTTCTTCCTGCCTTAAAGAAAGTTTGCAGATACTCTTGGCATGATGTTTTGTAGATAATGCCCCGTGTGCCATGGTCCTCTTTAGATTATTAAGTGGCCATTACATACATGTGCTCCGTTGATGTTTCCCACTATTGATAGGAAAGCAGATTGTTGGAATTCTTCATTTTGCAGAATCAAACTGTCAAGGTAGCGATGTGTTCTTTATTCTGAAGACAAACTGGTGATCCATTTTTTAACTTAAAAGGAGTGATTGAAACATGTAGTATATATATTCCATTTCATTTTGAAAGCCCAGATGTAAACTCATCTTACATCTCAGATTCTCAGTGAAAGTGAAAGCAGGAAGTAATCTTTTTGTTTTGTTCAATTATTTTTTTTTTCAGTGTAATAAAAGAGAAAGCCAAACCTCCAGGCGGCGAAGCAAAAGGGGCACAGGCAGCACCCATCCAGCATTCTTTTCTCACAGATGTATCAGATGTCCAGGAAATGGAAAGGGGACTTCTGAGTCTCCTGAATGACTTCCACTCTGGCAAACTTCAGGCATTTGGTAAGTGTATGAATTGTCTGTATGCAATAATTGTTTTTATAGCTCTACAATGGTAACACTTGCAAACAAATCTGCTGCATGGACAGCCTGCCAGTTTGTCATTTCATTGTGCCTTCCAGCATTGCTTACCAAAGGCAGTACCTCGGCTTATGGACTGAAGATACCAAATATAAAAACACTTATTTATGATATTTAGGAATATTAAGAAGTAACTGTATTTAACCCCTCATTTTGCTGCATATTAACACTTTAGACTATTTGTAACAACTTTTATGGAATCCAATGCAAGTTGCATTTTACCCAGCTTACTCTTCTGAGTTAGCATCTCACTGTTCTTACTACTCCACAGCTGATGGAGGTTTCAGAAAAATCATGACACTCTTCTGCTTCCTTTCTTCCCCTGTACTGAGTAGAAAGATGCTTTTGCAAGTTTAGTGTTAGGTGAGCACATTACATCATTCCACACCAATTTTACAAGAGAACCTGAAAAGCCTGTATTATATAAAGCATCAGTTACAAGAAACCCCCAAGATTAATCAAAATTAGAAAGAAGGCTTATCGTGATCATATTTAAAGTTAAAAATACAGGGCCTTCCTAAATCGGAGAGAAATTCAGAGTATAGAAAAAAACATACATTCTGAAAACCAGTTTAGTACATTTGGTAGTTATCATAAGTTTATCACAATGTAACACTAGACGGGATGACAGAAACTTAGGTCTGTGAAACAGGGAGAAATCATTGAGAAAGCAAATTAGCTTGTAGATCTGATGTTTAAATTCCTCTGATGCAAAAAGCTGCATCTTCACACCTTCATTTGCTCTCTCAGGTTTATCTAAAGCTGTTGCTCTTTCTTTTAGGAAATGAATGTTCCATAGAGCAGATGGAGCATGTGCGGAGTATGCAGGAGAAACTTGCTCGCCTCAATCTGGAGCTCTACGGGGAGCTGGAAGAACTCCCTGAAGATAAAAGAAAACTAGCCAGCGACTCCAACCTGGATAGGCTGCTATCAGATGTAAGTACTGGGAAGGCAGAAAACACGGAACTTTGCCCACAGAACTCTGCTCAGGAAAACAACACTCGTGGGGTGGGCAGTGATTTACAGTTGAGGAGAACACAGTTCTGTAATGAACCAAGATGTAAGACCTGCCCTCATCTAGGTTTTGGAAAGACACAGTACCTTGTTGCCTTTTTTTGTAGGCTGCTGCTTGTTTTGGTGAGTGGAGCAGCGTAGCTGTAAACAGTCTGAGGATGTAGGCCTGTTTAGAGACAGCCAATGTACCAGGGAACTACAACCATTTTCCCTGTGGTCCATCCTCCTACATCCAGGGAAGACCACACATAACAAGGAATGTTGCTGTGTATATTCTACACTTTCAGTTTCTTCTTTCTCTAGTGTATTTCCATAAAACCCAAAATTTAAAATTTCTTTAAATTTCCTGAGATAAGCAGATTTGAACTTAATTTGGGACTTGGCTCTGTTGGTGTAGAATTCAGTGCAGGTTTGCTTTGTTTTATGTAATAAAAACCATAAATTTCAGCCCAAACTATTAGTGATTTACTTCATTGTTTAATGTATTTATTTCATCGTATCAGCGTAATTGTTGCATTTGACTAACTGAAATGCCATTTCTGATACTTTCTATGTTTATATTGCAGCTAGAAGAACTGAATTCATCTATGTATCCTTTTCCTTAAATGTCTATATTGCATTATAATTATTAACTGCAATCAAATTACAGTATGTTTCTCCAGTGACTGGTGTCTTTATAGGAGTCAGATCGCTTCAATAATGTCCTCTTTTTTTTTTTTAAATTAGCAGTGTTACACAGCATGGATTTTTAGATCCTTCCACTATGTAAGTGACTAAATCTTAACACTTTTAATTACAGGCTGTTTTTTCATATGGTGATTTATTTAGCTAGCGTGTACCACGTTAGACAATGTGTTGACAGTCGCAAAACCCATCAGAAGCAGGGTCTTTCTACGTGCGTCTTGCGGAGACATTCTGGAACAAAGGTACATAATAATAGTCCTCCTATAGTATTCAGCAACGTTGTGTCCCATTGATAGGTGAATCCTATTACCTTCTAATTTTTTTTCTAGAAATATGTGCAGCTTTTTATCACTGATTTTACTGTGAATAGTGGACTTCCCTAGTTTTTTATTTCTAGGGTCAGACTATGGTTGAGTCAAATACTTCAGCAGAGCTTTGGTACTTGAACAAATGCGTGCTCTTAGCCCACCCAGAAGAAGATAAAGCTAAATGTCTTAGCTTGTCTTTTACATCATGCTTTTGATAAGCTAAGGACGCAGTTGAGGAGCGATGCATTCAGTTTATACTGCAGTCTAGTTATTTTTGATGTTACACACTCTTGTGTACATTGAGGAAGGTGGGACTCTGGTTTGGGACTTAAGATACTACACTGGTATATACATTCTCCATGTCTGTAGAAAGCTGTTTAAGGCTAGGTCTCATAAAGAACACAAGTGGAATGCGATAATAACATCACATAATAGTGATAAAAATAATCTGCCATCCCCCTTGATCCACCAGCTAATTCTGGAGGTATGTAATGCTTAAGTCTCATCGAGGAAGATTAATCTACTGGTTGAGAACTAGCATAGGACTTAATAGAACTGAATTCTTCTGGACTGGTGCATACCCGTGACAGGACTAAGCTTAGTTCCGTGTAACACTGCTCTCTTGTTTATACCTCAGCTATATGTGAAAGTGTTATTCCTTAATGGTTTGCTTCAGCCAAAAACTGCATTTAGCAGATGCTCAAGATATTCCAAATGGTGCCACGGGCTGAAAGAACAGCTTTATCAATTTGGATTCTTTCAGAAGCTTTTCTTTTGTTTTTCCTGACAGTGGAATCTGGAACAGTCGTTGGTTGGGTTGTTTTTTAATTTTACACAATGAAGAATCAAAGTGCAAATCCAAGTGTTTATTTTTGCACATTCCTCTGAGTGCTGCATTATGTCAGGACTCAGCATCTAGAGTTTTAAGTAGGTTATTGTGACGCTATGCTTTTTATTATTGCCTTATTTAATAGAAAAATTGGGGAAATGGGGAAGTACATTTCTTCTGCTGTGTTGTTCATATGGTTGAAAACGATATATGTATATAAAGTTCATTAGCATTTCCCCAATTTTTATGAAGGTAGCGATGATGTTGCCTTTCTGATCAGTATGTAGACAATCTGCACACTGTATCTTAAGTGTTTTGTTGATCAGCAATGCCACAGATTAATTTATTAACAATAAAGTAAAACATTTTAAATATGACATTTCCTTTAAAGAAGTTGCTATCTGTTCAGCTGTGTTAAGAAGATACAAGTTCTTGCATGGTCTGAATGTTTGCAGAGTTTACTTTTTTTCATTACTGTGACTAATCATGTCACTAGTTTAGAACTAGCATGCCTGCTAGCACTCCCCATAATTTAAGTATTGTGAAATTCCAAAATTGGGTAAACAGTTACGTTCAATAAATCCAAATATGCAATTTTGTAGTCTTTCCTATGTTATAAATAGCCTGGTATTGGTGTCATCTTTATGTTCACGGTCAGAGAAAGAATTGTTTTAGTGTAAAATCAGGCTGGTTTCTATCCTGGTCCATCCAACTATACCTTTGCTCCTAGGCTTATTTTATATTCAGTTTTTAGGTAATACATTCAGATTCTATATTGTATATACTTACTGTGCAAGGAATGAAACCTGTATCTTCCTACTTGGGAGGGAAGCTTTCATTAGCCCAAAGTGGGCACATGGCCAGGGAACAAAACACGCCTGCTATTTGGCATCTTTGGAGAAGGTGCTTCTTCAGCCACAAGGTGCAGTTGTGGATTCCACGAGCTCCACCTCCTTTGGGAATCACATGAAGTGCCAAATTCTGTGCTGTGCAGCTGGGGACAGAAAGATCATTTTAACACCACAGTGTGCTCTGGCTACAAATTCAGCCTCAAACACTGTCATTCCCTGCCTCACCTATCAGGCAAATCTCAAGGGTTAACAAACCAGTAGGGATCCCAGTTGTGCTTTTCCTTTAGCGTGCTCTTGGTCTTTACATGATTTGTCTCCTTTGTTGTTGAGATTCTCTAGAAGTTTTGCATGCTGGTGAAATTACCTCCAAGTCCCAGCCTGCTGCTGGGTATCTACCCATGGTGTGAAATCCAAAGACGGCTCAGGAGAAGGAGAATACCAACGTGCTTCTCACAAAAGGAAGCCAAGGTTTTTTTTCCACTCTTTAACCAATAATTGGGCAATTATCCTTTTCTGCACAGTAACTTCTCCCTGTCAGCGCTATGGCCTTATTTCCATGCAGACTTCTGAACATCAAGCGAAAAAAAGCATCACGTTTTAGCCTCACGCCTCAAGGTGTGTAAAGGTGCCAGGTCACTTTCGGTGGCAGAGGTCACCAGCAGAGCTGGTGAATACAAGCAAAACGACATTCTTGCAGCTCACGTTGATTCAGGAGGAGAGCTGCACCCTCAGCAGCAGCTTGTTGCCAGTGCTGTATATTGCAGCGTTGTAACGCGTGGTGGTCCCAAAACATACTTTTAACCAGCAGCTTTCATAGTTTAAGCTATTCTACAATAAAGAGAATTCTTTTTCCTTTTTGGTCTCTGTTACCTAAATCTGTTTAGGCTTACAACTTCAAACACATTTCAAGTAATTTAGGATTGCGTGGTCTGGCAGATGTCTTGATCTCTACGTTTTTGTAGCAATTTATGCAAGTAAATAACACATAGGTATAATTCAAAATATGGACACAAACAAATACCTTTCTCAAGCAGCTGTTTAGAATTACACAAGAATTAGCACCTTTTTCTTCAACCATCTTAAGCTCACAGGCAATTGCAAGTCATGAAGAATACACTAATTGCAAATAATTAAGAAATTAAAATTATTTTATCTCCTCCTGGATACACATTTGTGTCTTTTACACAATCTATTAATAGCACATGCTCATTATCTCTTGGATTCATGCAAGAACATTTTGTAGCAAGATCTTTGTGAGACTGAGCTTCTCTTTAGGTGATAATAAACTAGTCGCGTTTCTAGGCTCTTGCAGGAAAAGAAAAAAAAATCTACTGTAACGTATTTGTGGAGAGTCCTGTAATTATAAAAGTACATAAGTGGCTGCATAAAATGAGCTCCTTTTCTGTTATCTTGTTTCCTGAAGAGTTGTTTATGGAGATAAAAGTGTATTAACACTGAGTATTTCCTGGCCTAAACTCACACTGATAAATGGATACAGTGTTTGAAAGATGACGCTCTTTCCTGCGTCACTGATCTAGATTACCTCACTCCAAGAGGCAGCTGTGGAACCTCAATGAACCAGAAAAAGAAAATGAAAGTCAGGAAGAAAAGCTAATAGGAAAGGAAAGTGTCTTAGAGAAGATTTGGAAAAGAGGTGGCCAGCAGGTCAAGGGAGGCGATGCTGCCCCTCTGCTCTGCTGAGACCCCACCTGGAGTGCTGCGTCCAGCTCTGGGGACCCCAACATAAGAAGGACATGGACCTGTTGGAGCGGGCCCAGAGGAGGACTAGGAAGGTGACGAGGGGGCTGGAGCACCTCTGCTGTGGGGACAGGCTGAGAGAGCTGGGGCTGTTCAGCCTGGAGAAGAGAAGGCTCCGGGGAGACCTTATAGCGGCCTTCCAGTACCTGAAGGGGGCCTACAGGAAAGATGGGGACAAACTTTTTATCAGGGCCTGTTGCGATACGACAAGGACTAATGGCTTTAAACTAAAAGAGAGAAAATTTAGACTAGATATAAGGAAGAATTTTTTACAATGAGGGTGGTGAAACACCCTCTTACAGGAAATCAAAACTCCTGTTTTCACATGGGTAATTTCCCCAGCTGTTCCCGTGTATAAATCCTGACTGCTGTGGGTGTAACAGGTGCTTTGAGGGTACTTTTTTCTAGGCAGGAGCTGCTCAGAGGTTACCTATCGCAGGGAAGCTGGGCACAGAGCTTCCTTCTTGAAGATGAAGATGGCAGCCAAATTTGGCCTAGACTGTCCCAAAGCACACGAGGATGCAAGCAGCCTTCCTGCCTCTTTGAGTTGCGTCTTCTAAACACACTCGCGTCTCATCACTCCTCATGCCATCGAATCTGGCACTGTGTGTCAAATGTCACACACAGGAACTGGTTCTGAGTTCAGAGACTGTTTAGGATTACTGACACACAACATGTTTTAGCCAGCAATACTTCCTTTTCAATTCATTTAATTTAATTCATTCCTTTTAAATTACAAATAATTAAATTCACTCTCAGCGATCTATGCCTTGAGCAATCTGGCTATCGTCATCACAAAACACGGGTTTTATTATCACAGCCCTCTTCACTTGCTATAAAAAGACGACAGAATACTTCATGTGAATGCGTACATACCAAATCCTCTATTGACTTCCCAGAAGTGCCAACCGCCGCGCAGCGCAAAGCACGCACAGGGAAAGGGGTGCCACCGCAGCGCTGCAATGGGAAATGCCGAGTAGGTGACAAAGGCTTCCCCCCCCGGCCAGTAGGCTGGGGACGGGCAAAAGGCTGGGAGAGGACAGAGTCAGGAGCACCGACCCCAGCTGACCAAAAGGATATTCCCGACCCGAGCAGCACAAGCTCAGGGAAAGGAGGAGGAATGGGGAGATGTTTGTGGTTATGGCATTCGTCTTCCCAAGCAACTGCTGTGTGAGGTGAGTCCCTGCGTTCCTGGAAGTGGCGGAACACCTGCCTGCTGCTGACGGGCAGTGAATGACACAGCCAGAGCTGGAATGGATGCGAGTGAGGGGTTAATTGAACTTGGTCAGATAAAACTGATACAAGTAAAAGAGTTTTCTTAATACCTGGAGGAAAAAAAAAAAAAACGCTTAAGTTATTTCAAATCTGTTCTCACACTACCAATTTTGTTGCGCTATACATATTTACACAATGTTTAGCTAGATGATTGTCCCTGGCGCTGACACCACGGCATTCCCTCTCTTCTTCACCCTAGACTGGACCCATTATTAGCAGTCTCTTCTGATGAGCAGCTGCCAAAAGTTTTTTCTTCTGGTCAGAAGGACAGTCTGTAAAAGACCGACCAAGTACAAAGATCACCGCTCCAGCCAGAGCAGCGCTAGGGCTTTTATTGCCGAGCTGAGGGACAAGAGGAGAGCAAGGGATCCTCACCTGGCAATTCTCACCATTTTTCTGTACAAAAGGCCTGAAGTAAAACTCAGCCTGAATTCCTGGGCAAGGAAACTCAGATTTTTCCTGTTAAAACCACCAAAATAATTAAACATTCCAAAAGGCATCTGTCTGCTCCCCAATGAATGGTGTACTCCAGCCATATCCTTCGATTGATGGTCTTGTTCTCAGACTAAGTGTATGACGTCTGGATCCTGAGGAACAATAAAAATTAAAGTTGTGGTTCATGATCTACAGCCAAGAAAATGCTTTAATTTAATATTTCTCCTAATGATCCTTCTCAGCTAGGTTTTGAATAAAAAAAAAAAAACAAACAAAAAAAACAGTGACACACTTCACATAACACTTACTAAGGAATTAAGGCCAGCCACATTTAATACAATAAATATTAATTTCCCGTAATAACAGCGTACTTTAAGATTTGTTGAAGCAAGTCTCAGATTCTGGAATAACTGCAGATCCCTATAATGTTAGGTGGTTCTCTAAAGAGTCAGTTTATTTTTGACAATTTTTAGCTTGATTTTTAATTTTGACCTGAAACAAGGTTTATAGAACAGTTCTTGTGTTGCCTGTTTTTGACTAGCTAAACTATTGCTTGAAATGTTTTAGTTTTCAAAGTCCCAAAATAAACAGTCTGACTATTAATATGGAACATTTTTTGAAAAGAATAGTGTTACCAGCTTAGCTCTTACGATTTAGCTCATTTCCTTTTAGTTTGGACTAGCAATCTGCAAGTTGTTAAAGCCTCATCAAGCGCTTTTAACACACACAAATAGATAAAGAAATGGATGAGCACAGCTGAGTTTTATGAACTCTTCAACATGAACAACACGTAGAAGTCACTACGTACAGTAGGGGATAAGGACTGCACGATTAATTCAACTAAGTATCACATTGACTCATTCGTGGATAAAGCAGTTACCTTATTGTTGGCTAATAAAGAGGAAAACCAATTAGTAT
>VYZM01004605.1:0-19835 GCA_013398915.1 Dromas ardeola | reverse complement strand
ACACAATTACTACATACGCAGAGCTCAGAAATTCTCCCTGCGGGGAGTGTGACTTGGCCCATGCCTAAGGTGTACCCAGAGGCCAGCTGGTCAGTTAATCCACCCACCCCTCAGTTCTTGGCCTTTAGCTTCAACATCTGTTTTAGGTGAAATCAAGGTTTCCGGGCTCACCGTAGGTTCTTAAAGGACGTTCACACCTCTGTCAGACAAACACCGCTCAGACTGGAGCGGTGCCCAAGGGAAACGCAGGTTGCCACTGGGCTCTTATGAGAAAGTGGCATGAGGATACATGAGCCACGTTTGCTGCCTGTAACTAAAATCCGTCACGCAGGATGAATTCAGACACTTACTGCTGGGGATACAGAGCCTGTAAAAGCATTTTCTCAGGAGTTTGTTACTGCAGGAAGGTTGATTTCATTCCTAATACTTACCTTAAAAGCTTTTACCGGGATCGCTATAATCATTGTAACGTATATATTTAAGTCTTTTGCCAGTCAAACAGGTTGACAGAAACTATAGTAGTAGCTAGACCAATGAGTAATTTTAAAAGCTTAATGCAAGTAAATAGTTTAAACAATGTACTTCCTACTCAAATGCAAAAAGGTTTCTATATAATTTTCAAACCTACCACAGAAAGTAAGATATCTCTGAATCACAGGACTAACCACAGGATGAATAAGAACGACATGTAATTCACCAGATGTAGGCTATAAGGAGTAAAATTATTTTACATTGTTTTCTTTATCTTTTTAAGCTACAGCTTACTATATAAATTCTAAAAGATGAAAATGACCAGGAAAATAGACAGAAATGCACATACCAGTATTTCTGTAGCAAGTGCTACTTTTTGCTAAACAGGTGCCGAGAAACCATTTTTATTTTGGAATTTGTAAGCAGAATTCAGAGCTGAATGCCTCAATGAATGCGTAATTTTGATTTGTGTACTTTTAAGAACAAATGATCCTTGCTTTGAATTCAGTTCTCAAGATGTTCTTGTCCTCTGATCAAAAGAAAAAACACCTACAGATATTATAAAGCAGAAAAAAAAAAAAGAATTTTTTAGAATCATTTAGTTGTTTAAACCGTCATCAGAACAAAGTGAAACTCACAGCGCTGCTGCATTTTAGCTGTTAGTCCCTAACACTATGGAAGTTTAACACTGCTGAGTTCACAGCACCGAAATTTTATTCAGCCTCAGAGTGAAGTCCAGCTCCATGCAAAAATACAGAAAAGACATCTTTCTTCAAACACTATTAACATGATATTTTTCACTGTAACTTCTGATCTATCCTAGAACAAAACTTCAAATGTTTTAATAAAAACATTTCACTGATGGCCAGGGCTGCTACAACGTTTTAAACTCACGTTTAGGCTGTTGATTTGACAGGTTGCCCTGTATTTACTTAGTAAAGAACACAAGTTTTTTTTTCAGGATCTCTGCATTAAAGGGATAATTGTATCTGAGTAACTGCAGGACAACTTTGCAACTATGAGGCCATCACCCTTCTGTTTTACAATTATGTAAGTGTTTAAAAAAAATAAAAAAAATCTTTTTCTTCTCAAGGCGTGTAAAGCAATTGTCTATTTTATCCCCTTCAGGTACTGTTCTAAACTTCCACCAGTGACAGACCTTCAATATTAAAGCTACTGTCTGAAACTGGGATTTTAGGGCACAGGCACAGCAGACACACGAAGCAGGCTTGCCAGGGAGCTGCTCACGAGTGAGAAGCGCTATGTGCAAACACTGGAAGCTGTGGAGGAGGTTTATTTTATTCCACGGAAAGCAGCATCCGAAGTCATGTTAATGTTCAAGCGATCTTCTCCGACAGCAGGATCTTACAACTAAGTGTGTCCCAGCAACTAAGAGAGGCAAGCAAGAATCTGATGAAAAGTGCCCCTGAGATAGTACCCCTTACCTCAAGCGACTGGAAGCCTCAGTGCTGCCTGGGGGACTGCACTGAGCTGGGAGCCCTTACTCCAGTTTTGTTCATACTGCTGGCTTTTCACACCCCTATCCCTGGGAGGTTGTTTTTTGTCTTTTCTTTAAGGACAATCCGTAGCAGCAAAAGATAACACTAGTCAAGAGCTCTAGCGCATCAGAGATGACAGCGGCTCCGATTCTGCAATGAGACCCGACAGGGCAGATTTCTGTATTAGCACTGAACTTCACTGCAATACGGCTTTACATAGAGACTTGCGGCATGCTTCCGTGACAGCTGTAAATCTCTCCATTCTAAGCCAAAAAAACTCCATGTGACATTTCTAATAGCTAATGTTAGATCTAAATTTTGAATCTTAAAAAGTTAGTCATGGTAATAGATCATAATTTTCCCCCTCCTATTTAGAAATACCAAAATTAGTACGAGACCTCCAACATCTAGGTCTTTAATAGTATTAAACCAACAAAAACCAGAACATGAAACAACCAAGAACAAACAAAGTTTTCCCACAATCTGGCAGACTGGGACCAGAGCAAATGAAAGAAAGAGTAGTTCGCAAGTAATCTGACCACCCTGATCAATGCAGCAGCACTAAGACAAAAGCCAAAATACTGAAGAGACTGAAAATTTCAAAAAACTAGAACAATCGCAGTCTAACAGTTAAGTGTGTGCCAATACGAGAAACATTTATATGGAACCCTTAAAATGGCAAGGCACCTGTGAAAGAAAATAGGTGTATGTTAGAAGAAAATTAAAAACAGCATTCCAGGTGAAAACCATTCAGACTACCATTGCAACTAATTAAAATTGTTTCAATTTCTGTATCAGGATTTTCAATCTAATCTAATATAAAATAAAAAAACCCCACAGAAACTACAAGAAAAGAGCAAGCATTTCATATTTTAGTTTTAAATGCTGGCAATACAGCCAGTTCAAAATGTAATAAGCTTGTCAGACCTGCTTCAACTCACTGGTTTTACGTGAAAGAATATGCAGCCCAGTTGAGAAAAAGTGTTTTTTACTTTGTACAGGCTAGAAGTTGTAAGCATCTTAATACTTTCAGAGCAGTGGTAAGGGGCTGAATAGGCTACCAAATCAAACATGGTCTGAGATCAAAGCTGTACGTTTATAAAGTGTCCTGAATTTATAGAGATCCTGAGGATCTTAACAACAAAACCAGAAACCTCTCACTGGGTTAGTTCCTAAATCAAGAATAAAAAAGAATAGTCTTATACTACAAACATATGTTAAGCACCAGTCTAGAAAGACAAAGTAGGCTTAGAAGTAGTTTTAGATTAGTAAAATTAGTTTAAAAAAGTTAAAAAATGCTAAATAACTTGGCTTATATTTTACAGGATAACAATTTATTTTGTTTTCCTTTGAAACCTATGTTTCAAATATTCTTAATCAAATCATTAATTTCAGTCTACCACTTCAAACATGTACAAACTTCTTCAGGAACATGCTTTATCCTGCAGACTCAGTGCTTTGCAGGGTAAAGTCGAGACCGACAGTGGAAGACCGCATTTATCACGCTGGAAATGAGAAGGAACTTCTCGCAGCTTGTTGGATAGAAGTGTTCATTTGAACAAAGGTTTGATCCCACGTCAGGACTGAAATTTTCTAAAGACAACTACAGGCAGATTGCAAATCCACATGAAACAAGAATGAATTTTGTGCTAAGAGTGTTAACTTTATGCAACTTCACAGCAATTAGATGTACTGTGCTACTACGAGTTTGCATCAGGCTGTACTTTCACCTTAAGCTTTCAGGAATGCACTTAAAATACGGATTTGCTGAGAAAGCAAGCTGCATGCATGCACAGTTTCGCATGTCTACTGGTAAATTTATATGCCCAAGAGAGGAGTACACAGAAATCCACATAATTCACTGGAAGGCTCCCGCAGTAAGTTCATTTTGAAATTACCATCTTGATCATCCAAACATGCGGCTGCAGCATAAAAGCATATGCTATTACGCAAGAGCCTGTCATTGCAAATCTCAACCCTGTTCCCACCCAATTTAAACAGCCTGGGTAACCAGGCATTCAGACTTATGATTAAGCACACAGTATCAAGTACCTGGGCTGGACAATAGCACTACATCTATAGATACCGATACACACAGTTGCAAGCTTCCTTTGGATCCAGCATTCAATCTATTTGCCCCCATTTTTCTTTTATCTTTACTGGTCATTTTAAAGTGTGAGGACACAAATAATACGTGAAATACATCATAATCCCTCTTAATCAAAATTTGAAGTCAAAAATTTGAATCAACAACATCTCTATTTTCAGTTCAATTTTTGGCAGTACTCTGTATTAATTCAGATCAGGACAGTCATGAGTTGTGACAGTTGAAATGCAACCCCACTTAAATCATGGATTTAAATGGATACATGGATAAACGGATACAATTTTTTTCCACAAGTGGAACAAATTTTTTTCTACTGTTCTACATGCATAGCTATTTGCAATAAGGAAGTTTGAAAACTTCAAAAGATTCCATTGTCTGAAAAGGCTACAAAAGAAAAGGATAAAAAAAACATTCACAAAATAACATTTGATACTTTTGGCATTAAAAGTTCTACAAGATTGTAAATTTTAGTATGTTTCTTGGTTAGCGAGTCCACCTATCAAAGCAACTTGGTGGAAACCATAAAATCCATCAAAATGATCAGCCTCTTAATTTTGATAAAATGACGTGTGAATCAATACTGCTTTTCCACAGGAATTTTCTTGCTTCAGCACTACTTTATCCCCAAAGACAAAGTGCAGAGCAAAGCAAAGAATATATTCCTTTTAAGTACCCTTCTACAGCAAAGGACCTCTTGATTCTTCTAGGACCTCTTTGTTCCTTCTGATCAGAAAGCAGGTGACTAACTTCCTTCATGAGGGCAGTCAAAGAGAACGGCACAGAAGCTCTAGGAGAGGGTTTGTTGTAAATCGCAGCACTCTTCTTCCAAAGGCAAGGATACGTAACAGAAAAAATAAGTTAAAGTTGGAGGCACGTCACTTCTGCATTTTTGACAGAATACATTGAATTACAACTTCCTGTAAATTCCTTTCACAATTTTTTTCTGAAATACATACTGTATCGTCATACTTGGACTGAACCCAAGCTTTCTATCAGTTCAAGATCTGCAAAATAAGGCACAACAGCACCTTGTACTAAGTGCTCAATTCCACAGCAGTGGAATGAAACGCACTCCTAAGGTACCACAGGGGTTCCCAAAGTATTTCCTTCGACTTCTGCTGAAAAAGCACCCATTGCTGAAGCCACCTGCCATACCTACCTTTTCGCCAAGTCTGACGCAGCCGATCGTGTAGGCCAGAAGCCCCTAACAAGGGTTCACATACACGACTGTTTACAGCAACTGCTGTAATGCTTATTCCGCTCCCCGCTCCAACTGCATGTCAGGGCGAATCTTCGATTTTAGTGCCTCTTTTCTCAATATGCAACTGTTCTTTCAAATGCTAGTCTTTCTGATTTGCCTTTCGAATGGATGCCAAAGACAACAGGCTCCTTGCAGGAGACATTCTCACTCCAAAGTGCTGTTGTTTTTTTTTCCTTACATTTAACTTCTTCCACCCCATGGACCATACCCTCTTCTGTCAGTTTAAAGACAGTCTTATTTGAGCCAGAGAGAGCAACACAGCTAGACCTCCGAAGTTAGATGACAGAAAGCAGAAGCCACCGTTGCTGCTACAGGGGATCTATCAAAGAGTTTACCTGCGTTGTTAGAGTAGGATGTATCCCTGTCTCTGTGGGCTCCTCAGTAGACTGGGAAACAAATACTCCAGTCATGTAAGGTTCAACAGCAGTATAGCTAGAATTTGGGTTTTCATCAATATAGCCCTGAATGTCAGTTTAAATTGCTTTCACTACTTATGATGTTTTTTGTTTATTGTCACTTATACTCAAGACCAGTTAAAACAGAGTAATTTCAACTGATTCCAGATTAGATCCACTCTTAGTACCTGTAAGAGTGAAAGTGTCAAGAACATACTCTACCAGAGATGGAAGAGAATTCATGTAGCTTTCCGTATTACAGCATGCCGTCAAAGTGTGACAAATATTACTAATAGTCGTCTTAAAACTTTGGATATAAGCTGTGAGATCACAAACTTAGTATATCGTAGAGTTACAATTCTGAATTTTTGAGTATTATGATGAAACATGGGCTGTCTCTGACAGTAGCTTAAATGCAAGAGATGGAATACCTAGATATCAGTAAGCTGGAAAAGAGTACTGTAAAATCATTTGGAGTATAGTATTAGTGTACAACCAGGTACAATTAATGTACGATCAGCAGTGTACTGTTTAGGTACAGTAAGTGTACAATCTAGATTTAAAGCAGGAATTGCACCTTCAAAACCCATTTTGCCAATTTAAAGAAATATTACTAAAAGGAAATTACACAGTATTAAACCCTCCCCCCAAAAACATAATTGAATTTAGAAAACCAATTAATTCAAAGACTCCTGTGGAAAAAAAAAAAGGTTCATATTTTGCTCAGGTACTAATTATGAGGACAACACTGTAGTCTCATTTCGTTATTAGTATATAGACATTTTTGTACAACCGCTAGTTGTTTTGAAAGACTATTAAAATAATATAACATTTAAATTTTTTTTTGTTATTACAGAATAAAGTCCTTAGTTTCCATGCTTTTTCTTCTAGAGAGCTGTATTATAAATGATTAATACATCAATATGCAGGGAAACACATGCTGGAATTCTGCTTATGAAATTAAGTTGTAGGTCTCAGAAAATGGAACTTTGGCGAGTACAGCTGAATACTCAACTGCACAGGGATTGCTTCGTAAAACATTTAAGCAACTTAAGCGTGCAAATACATTTAAAATACACAAGTTATTTTTTAATCTTCCACA
Source organism: Dromas ardeola (assembly GCA_013398915.1). Classification (NCBI taxonomy): domain Eukaryota; kingdom Metazoa; phylum Chordata; class Aves; order Charadriiformes; family Dromadidae; genus Dromas; species Dromas ardeola. The sequence goes on along the minus strand of VYZM01004605.1, from coordinate 13,000 downwards.
GAGAATAAGAATTGCCTTTTACCATTTAATGAAACTATATTCTGCTAGAAACTAAGATTAGAATGAGTCAGGAGAAAGTGAATTTTTTAATTTTTTTTTAATGAAAGTGATTCAGACTAGGTCATCCATAAAGCTGCATTTAGAGACAAAATCTGTGCATAGCTGAACCCAGGAGAGTAACTCAACTTGGCCCTAAATGTAGAGCACGCCCAGCACACCCCATCCATAAGGGACAGAGACATCTCACACAAGGAACAATGCTGCAAATTTATTTTCTTTAGTTTTAAGTTTTTATAACCTCAACTTTGTTTATCCCACATAAGACATTTTCAGGAATAAGAGATCCTCTAGTTCATGTACAATTGCAAGTAAAATGAGGGGCACATGAAGTACAAAAAAACTTGAAAATACTAGCTTACATTGGGTAGACTTAAAATACTGCTCAAAAAAAGTGGCTTTTCAGCTTTTTTACCTTTGCATTTTGGAAATCTCTGCAGTCCAAAGATAGGCAATGAATGGAGGAAAAACCAACTCCAAAGCAGGTGGAATGAAGAAAGAGGCACATTAGTAGGAGAAACAAAGGAAACGCAAACGCAACGAGAAAAGAGCCACTCTTCCAATCATAAAGTCCAAAGAAACACATTTTGCAGGTGTTTCAGAAATGCATGGAGCCGTCCATCCATCCTAGTTGGGTACATGAATCATACTCCATACTATTTAGTAGTCTACATTTATACTTGCAATATAGAAAGCACGCCTCTTGTACAGTACATAATTCCTTGCCCCAAAGAGCTTACAATCTAAGTTTGTAAAAAATAATGCATCCAGTAACCGGATCAAGATCAAACAAATGGAGAAGACAGAAATAATTTTATAAGGGATTAAAGTTGGGTTACATTACTAAGTGAGGTAACTTCTGAACATCATTGGCAGTGATGTTCTTAGGACATAAGTAATTTTTCAGTTAGAAGCTCTTCTGATCATGAAAAACTGGTTTAAAACGTACTGAATGATGCATTAAAAGTAATCCATAAGAACTCTTGAAAACAGACTTGTTGGCAAGACACAAAAACGTTCAGACTGCCTAAGTTCTTCACTTGAGACACTAACTTGTCACTCTACTAGAAAGATATGGATGTTACAGAAATTCATATGTACATGTCACATTTAAATGTAAAAGGCTTTTTACATTTAAGCTTAAAATGTTAGATTCTGATTTAAGAATCCTGCGGCTATAAACATAGGCTTAATACTTAAATATTAATATGAAAATAGTTCTATTTTAAAAATGTATTTTTAACTTTAAAATAAACTATGGACAAGATACAGTTGGTTTGAAATTAACATTCTTTGACTACAGTAAGTGATCCACTTTTCCCACTTTTTTAAACATGGTTCTTGCTACAGTTATAATAGAAGAGATTAGTCCATCAACTTCAAAGGTTTTTAGGGTTTTTTTGTTGTTGGTTTTGTTGGTTTTTTTTTTTCATTTTCCTAGATACTAATTGGCAAGACATAGTTCAAATATAATTTATATGTAACCATTTGCCCATTTAGCTATCATTTCTTAATCCCTTTACATGCAAATAGAACGTACTGTCTTTCATGCAGCTATGACGTTCATGTCTTTCATACCAGGGAATCTTGCTTTGGATTATATACATAAGCCATCTGCAACACTTCCATGACATTTGAAAAAAATCTTGGAATAGTTATAGTAATAAAAGTTAACCATAATTATTCAGTCTGTATAAGATAACCAAAAAGAGAAATACTTCTTTTTCACTGTAACAAACAGCATATCCAGCAGAAAAATCTGACTTGAGCTATACTTTTGCAAGGGAAGCAGATGTTATGGGAATTTCATTTAAGCACAGAAGAAAGACAGTGAAGATAAGGACTGCTAACAGGCGATCCATTTAGTTTTAATTGGAAAGGTACTCTCAAGGAAATCAAACTAGGAATCAAGATTAAAGAACTATACATTTCTTTGACACAAGTCAGTACTTAGCATTCACTTTTTAGAAGTTACAACTGTATTAAATTTACTTATAGGAGTATACAAAAGGAGTATAGCCACAGATTACCATGAGAATTTGATCACTTCTGATCAACAGCTAAAAAATGAGGAAAGAAAATGGTCAAGGGATTATGATCAACTGTTTCTCATACATGCCACAAAATGACAAAAAAATTCCCTTCGGATCTTTAATAAAACCCTCCCCCCTGTTTGAATTAGTTTCAATTCCCAGGTAAAGATGAATCAACAAAATTAAAATATTGTGCTGTTTTATTGGTGTAAAAATCACACAATTGCTAGTTCTGATTCTGCAGAGATACATCCATGCAGTTAAACATCTATGATCCCACAGCCAGAAGAAGCCATTAAATAGAATATCTGCTGTTAGTCAGCAATTAATGCAAATTTACATATGAGATCAAAAGGTGTGTATCATACAATATACAACAAACCTAATACAGTACATCAACCTGAATAGCAGGATACACTCAGGGAACTCTGTTAATAGTGAAGCCTGTCTATATGCCAGAGAAATAAGGCCTGGAAACAAGATGACAGAAGGTACCCCAGAATTCCTAAGAAGCAAACTGTTCAATTTTTATTTTTTTTTTTTTTTTGCTGGGAATTAGAAGTTCATAGAGGTATTGACACATTACTTGACAATACAATTTGTTATAATGAAGACTGGTGGATGTGATCTGTTATTAAAAGGTAATGTGTGAAACATGCAATTACAGGTGGTGCGTAGGTAATGTGTAATTAATATGTTGGGAATTTACACCCAACTCTTTTCACAAAAGGGAGGACTGAAAAAAAGGTCTGTTTGACAGACTACCAATTGTACCATAAATCTTCATATGCATGCGGCTGAATCAGGATCATGAATGGATAAAATGTGAACACCTGGCAATCTGTGGTTACATACTCTATAATGTATGCAACAAGAACACAAAATCAAATCCAGCTGATGTGGCAAACAGCCTGCAAGAACTCTGTCAACCCGAATAAGTTGGTTTATTGCAAAAAGGCAGGCTTTCCAGAATTGTGAACAACTTTCCAATTGTGAAAGGCAGCTTGGGAAGTAACATTGGCTGATGACAGATTACTAGTTTTTCTCTTTTCTGGCACAATAAAATAAATGCCATAGCGAAAGACAAGTTTATGTGCTTAAAGTTTAGAGTCAACTGATTAGCAATCCTCTTCTGCAAAGATGTTTCAACGGGAAAAAAAATAAACCACTAAAAAAATTCCAGTTGGAAATTTTGGCGACAAAAATCTGCAAACTCAAGTCCAACAAAGATCACGGATGCCCACAGAAAATGATGTGAGAGGCAGTGTCACATTCCAGGAAAAAGTTTTTTCTTTCTCTGTACTGAAATTAAAATACTTAAATACAAAAGTGGACAAATTGACAAAACAGAACCACAACATTTAATGTAGAATAGAGTGCACTGAGCTAGATGCATGGATCTTTAAATAGGCTTTTAAACCAATACCCCTTTCAAAATTAGTAAATTCACAGTTAACGGCAGTAGGCTTAGAGGTGAGAGAAGGGTCGAAGTTGTTCCAGTTGGACTTCCAGGGAGATTCTCTCTTCAAGAACATCCTACAAAAGAAAGATTTTCTACTGACTGTCCACAGAGAATGAATATTAAAAATTTCCTCATGCGATCAAAACCGGTAAAGGTCAGCTTCGGTTTTGAGAACTAACGTTTAAGCCTTTTCTAGAATCTGGAGAACTCTTCCCATAATCTGAATAGAAGACTGGCTAGCTAGCAATTTCTCATAAATGAAAATCAATACTTGCTCAAAGGTGAAGCCATTTAGTATTTCTTAATTTCTTTCAAATCACCCGAAGCCAAAAAGTTGTAACCAGCTGCAAAGCCAACTATAATATTTTCAAACAGTCTGAAATATTACAGAGGTAAAAGCTTAGAAAGACAGCCAGAGAAAGATGTTAAGATGGTGCCTACAGATAAAGCCAAAACAGTAATAGCTGACCTAAATAAACAAATGACTATTGTTCTTATTAAGCTGCAATTTTTGTATTCCAGATTATTATATTTGTTTAAAAATATTTGTAATTTTACCAAGACTTGAAGGTTTTCTTTTTCCTTCAGAAGAAAGCAAGCCACTTCAGTTGCTCTCCTCAATACTGCTTTTAAGGTATCTGATGACAACAACAGCTACCTCAAATTATTAATACTAAGTTAAGATTTCGGCTTTTCTATTTTTTCTGTAGCTGAAAGCAAATCAATACATTGAAAAATGTGTTTGTTGTAGTATAAGTGTCCTTTGTAATTTCACAAAGCTTGCCACAATTGGGTATATTCTATGATCTACAAAAACAACTAAATATTTTATATCAATATCCTCTACTATGTATATCATTGGTTTGCAGAGATGCCTGTTACTGTGCATCACTAACATCTTGCCCTCTCAGGCTCTTCTCTTAAACAGACAAAATTTATGGAATTACCTTTAGTTGCTGCTGTAGTTCACTATTCAATCTGGCCAAAACAGTGTTGGTTTCCTTGTTACGTCTGATTGATGCCTGAATTGCCTTCTTGTCTTTCCCCACTGATCTGAGAATATATTAAAGTATTGTGATAAGTCATTTCATCACTTAGCTGAATCTCTCATTTACAGTTCCTCTTTTTTAAATCAGAAGAATCTTCTTTTCAAATTTTTTTAACTTGTTACGTTATTAATTTTCCCTCTTCTGCCTGGCTTGATTAACCTTGTTCACATGGAAGCCACACATACTTGGTCTCAAAGAAACAGCAAGCAACACATTTTGAAATACTTGTCATAATTAATTTTCTGAAGTCCCAACACGCCGTACCACATTCATTTACCTCAAAGGACTAATATAGCAGTCTAATCTCATGCTAGGACACAAAGACTGTACATTCTGGACTGTTCACAGTTACCATTATTTAAAATTAATCACTACATGTTAATACTTCCACCGCTTATTTCCAGCATACTTGCAGAAGTTAAAAAGAGTTCATACTCCACAGTTCAAGATCTCTAAAAGGTCTCCCAGTAGTAGAGGCTTCAGGATGATCTCGTTTAATTTAACAGTTTAAAGGTTTTTGTTTTTTAATCTAATTCAAAACGCACTGAAATTGTTTGCAACTCCTAGAACAGAAAGCGTGTATGCTGTTTAAATGTAAACTTTCCAGTAACAGATGTATTTATACACTTCTTGGGTTACCTAGGAATAGATGGCTGTGAAGCAAGAACAGCAGCTATGACACCTGTTTTCTGTGTATGTTCCTCAGCTTCAGGTCTTAGCTCATCTTCTGATTTTAATCTTCTGCGAATAGGCTTTGGTGGTGGAGCAAGTGGAGTAGTGCCTTTACCCTGAAGGGGAAAACACAGCCTGTTAATTCTCATGATCTCCATTTTACTTGGATTACAACCTGGAAATTTGTTTGTGTTACATGGGCTAACTGAATTTACAACCCATCAGATATTTTTCAATGGACATCTAGCTGCATTCTTATATGGTCTGGAAAAAAACCTTATCCTACCTCCTGGTGAAAGGGCAGTAAGCTGCTACACACTGACAAAGAACTGTGCAAGCAGAAACACCATGATACAACTCATAATTGCAAATACACAACATCTCAGAGGATGCTTCCCCCCCCCAGTAATTATGTGTCTGTCATTAAAAAAAAAGCTACTGTTAACCAAATTCTGCACTACAAGTTTTGCTCTGTTCCATAAATTTGAACGCTTACAAGTATCTTAATTTTCTGTCTCGCTAATAAAGCTAATCATGAACACCTTCTGATGCAAAACTTCACCATACACATGCCTATTTCAAGCACATATTAGAACTAAGAAAACCGGGTTCAAGTGGAAGTGTATACAATTACTGTTGCAAATCAAAACAGACGTATAATTTCCTATATATGAGACAACTGCGCTCTCCTTCCAAGTGTACTTTGCATACCGCACTAGTGGGCACATTAGCAGGTGCCTTGTCTTCAACTCTTCCATCTGCTTTGGCACCTCTAAGAGAACTTGCAGAATCAGAGGGCTTTTCAACCTAAGGGGATATAAACTATATTTAGAAAACTACTTCTTAACAGGTATTTCGTTCAGCAACAGTTGGAATAAATACAAGTATATGGTGTTTCTGATACATGAATACAGTTAACACCTAAAATTCCAGGTTCAAGTCTTCTTTATAAGCACAAGCTGGAATACAACACCACCACCTGCTTTGGAGCAAAACCACCTAAAACTATCTTGGTCACAAACACTGTTTTGGCCTGGGAGCAGCTTGCAGAGTAGGCATGTAAGTAAAATGATGTACTTCCAGAATCAATAGGCAGACCTATCTCTTGATACAGAAATTAAGATTCAATACAGAATCTAAAATCACTATAAAAAAGGACAAAATAGTTACTTGAAAATACTCTGCTCTCAAGCATTGTACTCCGGATGTTGGAAGACCTCTGAACAAAGTAAAATCTCCAACACTATGAGGCACTGTATAGTACAAAAGAGGCTGTGGCCTGATGATAAACTGCTACAGCTATTTCTGCTTTTACATTTCCACCATTATCTATCTGTTACTGCCAAAGGTTAATCCCTCCAATGGAACACAATGAGACCGTTCCCCATCCACCTCAATGCAAAACAATCAGCAGGCTTAACTTAAGCAGTTTTCAGTGGCAGCTTAAGCTAACATAGCTGATTTTGCAATGAGGTATATAGAGAGCGCTCAAATGGTTCTACGTCATTGACCTTCCTGATTAAAGCAAGAACATGCTGCTGATAGTTGGGAGAACTTCAAAGCACCACAGGTACTTTTGCAACTGAGGATGCAAAAGTGCCCCAGAGAACTTGCAATCTGGATGAAGGCTACAAATTATGAAAGGAAAACATGAAGTAATTAATAAAATAGCAGTAAACTGTTATGACATTAATAGGAATAAACCCTGAGGCTTCCAAACTTTTAAGTCCAGTGTCTATAGTGGGAAACATGGTTTTGTAAACATCAGTAATGAGCTATTATATGAGAATGCCAGAGCTCTACTCACTTTAGCTGTTTGTCCAATAGCTTTGAACAAAACCAAATTAATGGAGTTTTAGCAGATGCTTACGATACTTGACAGTCATCTCAACAGACTACTTTAAAACTTGCCAGTAAGTCACTTGGAAGGCTGGCAAAAGTAAGCAGAGAAGTTTTGCCTCTGCTAGGTCTTAAATGCACCAATACAATTATGTTTGTGCACATATATGCTATTAAGTACAAAATCTTTTGAATTACAATCAAGAACTGAGAAGAAGAGTTTCTTCTGCCTAGCTATTTGGCAATTACTAAGGAAGTGTAGCAGTATGTAAAGTAATTGCCTTTTAGCAGTGGATTGGGACACCATAAAAAAACCCACCTGAAAACAGCAGAAGTAGGCTTTAACAACGTCTTATTATGTTGGTGGTATTACACAACGGACAAGACCTTCACTTCTGCTCACCTGCAAGACTTCTGAGTGCGTTTCAATTTCATCTTCTTCCTCCTTGTTTACACCTGAAACAGCAAATGCCTCAAACTGGCTGAAGTCTGCAAAATTTGGCTGTTCTGGTATTTGTTGAGGTGAGGTACTAGTATGAGCTATTAGACCTTCAGCATCTACTGGGCGATGCACATGAGGACCTGCACCCTGCAATAAAATAACAAACATATTTAGTGATGTTGCTCTTACGACAGTTATGCAAAGAATCTCACCAAGCAACAGTTTGTGACAATGTTAAAGATTATTTGCCTTTTTAGTAGATAGAAGATTTACGTTCTGTCAGTAGAACAAACTGCATCTCATCCAAGACACAGACAGACAGACCAATCTGTATTTATAAAACCAGAAATATTTAAGAGAAAAGGAAGTTCAATCATATGTGCTATTATCCAGAGAATGAGACCAAAGATGGATGCACCGTATGACTATCTAGACTCATTGGACAGTAGATGTTTCCGCTGTAACACAGTCCAGCTTGGCTCTGTCAGGCTTGATATACATTTTTAGTCTAGTTCCATAGGGAATCATGCTTATGTGATCACACTGTATGGAATATGTCTGTCATTGTACCCTCCTTTGCAGACGATTTCTGGATCCATTGACTGACTTCAGCTTCTGGTAACTCAGATTCTAACAGGTAGCTGCTGCTGAAAAACTGAAAAGCCATTTTATCTGTCCCATGTCAGACCTGCACAGCAATTGAAGGATTCAGATGGCTGAGACAAAGGAAAAAACAACTGTTGCAGGATTTGTTTTCTACCAAATCAGCTAATTGAACTGACTCAGACCAGGACTGCAAAGAACACCAAGTCTGTGACAAAGGAAGAAGTGGGATCACTCCTTGTGGGAACAGGCATGTTATGTAAAACTATACCCCGTGCCAGACGTGGACAGAAAACAAACACCTATTTTGCAAAACTTTGAAAGATTGCTCTCACGGTCTGTGTTATGGCCTATTAGCTATACGGGGATAAGTAAAGAAACATGGAAGCATAATTTTCCTTTCTTTCCTACAACTCAGAGCTCTAGAGCCACTCATTCCTCCTCAATCTCTACTTTAATCTCTTCCCATGGTTCCACCAGAAAGAATTCTTTATTCAGGAAAGGCTAACATTTGGCCATCGTCTAGGTTTCACCATCATTCACATCCTGGCAGTTTCAAAAAATTACCAGGCAATACTACTCATTTTAGAGACAACTTAAAAGTCAGAGTTAGATAAAAACGATGCACTGAGTTAGAGTATGATTTTTCAAAAGTGACATCATCACCTGTGAAGGCTGTGGTCTTGGAGGCACTGCAGGGGGATAGGCAACAACTCCAGCCTGTTGCTGTCCTGTAAGAGAGGCATCGAGTTTGGCCAGGATTATTACTCTTGACAATATAGCACTATCTATTTTTTTTTGACTTGTCAACACGAAGAAATCTTGCATTTTGCCTACATATTAACCTGTCATATTGAGGACCGTAATTGTAACGTCATCTCCTTTCAAATTTATGAATAGACAAAACAAGGAATCAGAACATGGGCCTTGTCATTTTTTCCAGCTCAAAGTACAGACGTGGTCATACTTTTCTGATCTTAGTCCTTTTCTTCTTTTACCCTCATTATAGACTCTTAACATTTTCTCATACTTTGTGATCCTGAATTGAAAAGTACTGACAAGTACTTTAAAAAAAAAAAACTTACAAAAAAACATTAAGCAGAGCATCAGAAATGACCTTTAATAAATGCCTCTGAAGTGAAATACTTAACACTTGTCTAATACACCTGATACCAAAAGAACTCCTCTTGAAAATTTCCTGGCAGATGCAATTCATTGCACATGGGTGCACTACCAAAATGTTATTTCCTGACTTTGCTTCCCGCATTCATCCAAAGCACCACAATGCCAGCATTCAGAATTTACTTCTAAATGATCTGTTTAAGCAAAGTAGACTATAAATTTTAATACAAACAGGAAGAGTAACAACATTTTCAGCTTTTTCATTCAGAAGCTGTGTTTTAAAAACACACTCTAAATCTTTCCTCAGAGGAAAAACAAATTGTCTGCTTCAGGAATATAGGTACTGAATAACACTAGGAACACAGTATACCTGGGGTAACTGAAAAGGATCTGTTCATATCCAAAGATGATGATCGAGAATGAGAAGGATGAGGCCTTGGAGGGGGTGGCGGCGGCGCAGCGTTATCTGGAGATGTTCCTGAATGTGATCTGCAAAACATATAAGCTTCTGCAGTGATTTTAGGCAGCTACAACAGAACTAAAATTCTAAAGTTCTTCAGAGTATACAATTAGAAAATAAAGTTTGATGGATGGAAAAGAGCCTGATTGCCATTGATTTTGAAGACTGCAAAATCAGCTGTAAACCTTCCAGTATTCATTGATTTCACAATTGTTTTCACGTTTCTATTTACTTAAATCCCCGTTATCCAGATTATTCTTATATTACCACAAGTAATTTATCTTTTGGAAACCAATAGCTTGACACACATCCCAAAATAATCATAGTTCAGGAACACAGAATCCTAAATACGGTAATTCCAACCAGATGGTAGTCACTATAATTTGCAAAGTACATGTAAACATCCTGATTAGGTTTTAAATGGGTTAAGTTCAATGTCATTGAAGAAGAATATTAAGTTTCTGTTGGACCTGCCTCCATGGATACCGAGCTTAAGGAGTATCTCACTGTACAAGATAGCTATTTAATTCTCTGCCTAAAATTTTCCAAATCTATATACTTGGTATCATCTTCAGAAATTTGAACTCATTCTTAGGTAGGATCACCATCTAGTGGACACCTGTTGTAAGTTCATCGAGCACACATTCAGAAAGGATAGAAGGATGAAGTACTGCTCTAAGTGCCATTTAAGTGGGATTTACTGTATACAGAATTTTTGTGCAGCTTCCATTTAAAAACAGCTTGCAGAAACTTCCTAACTAGTCCAATTTGAGCAAAACATTTACTGAATCATTGACATGAATACAGCTACTCTTTTATTCAACTCATTAGTGATCAAATCTCTTCTATGACTGACTTCTGTGATATTCTTCTATAACTATCATAAGATATAAAACTAGGAGAGGTAAGAGGTACCTAAGTTTCACAGAAACCCTGAAATTCCCGAATGTGTAAGTCCAGACAGAAAATCTGCTTTCTTAATATACTCTCCAGCTCAATGCTTCTGTAACAGTATGTAACCCTCCAAGTGATGAAATACAAGTCTAATTACACTGACTTCTAGGGTCATCCCTCTAACTAGTCTAGTATAAAAGCCACAAGTAGGATTAAAAAAAAGGAGAAAGTTGTTTAAGGACATTCCTGAAGTATCATTACCTGACATAGCCTTGCCAGTTTTTGCTTTTTGAAAATACAAGTAGTACTCTGGACTAATGGTAGCGTTAAGGACAATGCCATCTCTATGGATAAAGTTGCAATTGGTAGAAGAGATTACCAGTGGAAGGAAGTAAAAGCAGAAGTGGGAGAAAAATTTCCTGGGTGGACACTGCCAGAACTGCCAGATCTGGAGAGAAGCTACCTGTGCTGTAAAGCCCCAACTCATCAGAAGGCTTCACTCATCTACATCAATTCAGTAAAAGAACCCAACCCAAAATCAGAGATGAAGAGAACATGTCAAAACCATCATGCTGATAAGGCAAAACCACACATAGGATCAGGACAGACAATCAAGTTTGCCATTAAGTAAAAATGGAGGAAAGAAAGTTTCAAGCTGCTGTACTGAGAGGCAATTGCGAATCTTTCTCTGCTATTGAAGTCACCCTAATTATTTTTGTTTTGAAACTTACCTCTGAAACTGATTCTAAGTTGGTTAATGGCATAGCTGGTTTTTAATCCTATTTAGGCAGATTTAATGGGAACAATTAGCACCAGCTAGTACAGAACATTCTTTTATGTCAAACGATGCAGTTGTTGGTTATGTGCTTGCATAGCTTCCTCCAATCCCTTAATTTATGTTGGGCCTATGACTGCCCTTCATTTTATAAAAGCCCATTATTAAAGGAGATTGAGTTACTGCCATGATATTTCTAATTTATGTTTTATTCTTCTTTTATGCTACAAATCACAAGGTCCTTCTCCATTAATGCCTAATGGAAATTTTTAAAATTAAAAAAAAACTGGTTTCAAGTAGCATCATGATCTCCTGTGCTCATATTCCCTTGAGTTTAAGGAGAAAGTCTTTATCAAGATTTCTGAGTGAACGTGGAGTTTCATTTGATTGGCCAATACCAAACAGCTTTTTAGACTACATTATTTTTTGAATTTTCACTTTACACATTAATAGGAACGGCATACATTGTTAATGCATTAGAAAACAGATTGCCTCCAGATTCCTGAGTGTTAAAGTTAAGAATCTATTTAGCCATCATTTTACAACCTAGTTGTCAAACAACCAGAAGCTCAGAACAGGCTTCTTTAAACACCTTTTATTTATTTTTTTTGCAGTTGCTACTCTACTAACCGTTGCCGCGTTACAGTGCTTCCAATTTGCTCTGGATCTGAAGCATAGGAGTCCGAACTGCTGTAACCATCTGCTGGTAAAAAAAAGTACAGAGTTTCATATTTGTTTTGCATCATTAATATACTCTAACAGATATAGGTAATATATGATTTCAAATACCCAATTTTTATTTTTAAAAAAGTTTACGTCCTTGTATTGTCTCCCTGTAAGGTATCACCTGGCCAGGATTCAAAAATCCTGAGTCTGAATAATTGAAGGATCCAACACAAACCAACTCCCCTTGCCCAATACCGTGGAGTTGTCAGTTACTACTGGGATGTACTGAAGAATAAACAATGACAATAATGTTGTATTTAAAATACAAAATGTAAGTTTCATAAGCAATAATTTTTAAACACTTGGCATTCTAGCACTTCAACCATCTAGCCAACAAGAGTAAGGGACATCCAAGAAAAAAAAAACCAACAAACAAACAAGGAGTAGGACATGCTTGATTTTAGAAGTGCTGAAGGATTGTCACCAACCTTAGAAGTTGGAGAAAGGAACAGGGTGACTTTATGTTACATTGCAATGAGGTTTGTTTTATTTCACTACATTCTTCCTCTGAGGGAAGAATACTTCTTGGTATAAATACAGTTACAGGCCCTTTATCACAGGTTTAACTATACTCAGACAAGGAAAACAGGGTACAGAAGGGCTCTCAGAATTTAGATCCTGCATATAGTAGTAGCTTCCCCACTATGTTTGCTCATTCTTTCTTTTTCATCAGAAGACTACTTAGTAAAAACAGAACTCTGCTTGAAAAGAAAAAGACAGACAGGCTCAAGACATTGCTCAGAACAAAGAATGCCACTGAAACAGAGTTCACGAGGAAAACAAAACACATCAGAGGCACTTTCTAAATTATTCCCGTATTACAAACCAACCAAAATACTTCTACCTTAATCATAGAATCTTCATGG
>VYZM01004604.1:1392410-1411296 GCA_013398915.1 Dromas ardeola | reverse complement strand
AACCCTATGATTCTGTGATTACAGAGCTCTTAGCATGCCCCTCTTTGCAAGTAAGCCCTGATTCAGGGGATTGGTTAACTACTTAATCTCAGATTTACAGTTAGGCCATAATTCTCCTCTTCAGATTTTCTTTTCTTAACGTGACCTCGTACTTACAGAGAAGTGCTGTAACAATTCATCTTTTTCCTCTTCAACAAAGCCTCCAACTGTCAGTGCTTTGGGACGATGATCCACCACCATGTGATTCAACATGCCCCTTCCTCTTCCCCCACGACCCCGTCCTCGTCCTCTTCCTTGGGCTGGCACTGTCTTTCCTCGACCGACAGGCAGAATGCCTAAACGGGCAGCCTGTTCAAAGGCAAATAATGTACAAAGCCACCCTCAGTTTGAAAGGATTTAAAACCTTTACATATCATAAATACATTAAAAGCACCAATCCAGACAAACTCACCTCTACTTGTAACTGATTTAGCTTTTTTCGCAATTCAGTTGTGTCTTCTCCAGAAGAGAGTCTCTTATGAAAGTCCAGTTCTGCATCTAAAAGTTCCTTTTGCGCCTTAGAGAAAAAGATGCAGAAAGAGAAAGTGGAAGGGAAAAGCAGAACTGTAATGTGTGCTGTTAGTATTTTGTTCCACTTCTTCAGCAACACATTTTTGTAAATGATACAGCCAGATCAGTATACAATATCCGTACTTCTCTCTGAATTCAGATTGTTTTAATTGCCTCCATGCCCTTCCCCCAACCCATTTTTTGGGAGACCCAGAATTCTCTGCTTCAGAATTGGAACAAGCCTGAATGAGCTCCATGCAAAAGTAGGTCACCCGAGTTCCTTAGAACCACAGCTTGCTTGTCCATGGTTATCACTCCCAAATTCAAACTACTGCTTGGAAGTGTTTTGATCTAATGTTGCTGCATTTTTAGGACATCACATTAGACATAGTTACAAGAGACAGGCAGGCAAGTGTCTTGCGTGATAAATACCTCTGTCTTGGACTTTACTTTTGATGGTGTAGAGGTTGTAGATGAAGTTTTCAATTCATCCTTCAACTGAGATATTTTGCCTGCTAGTTCTTTTAAGGTCTTCATTATTTCTGCTCTTTCTTCTGGTTTCATGGCCTTATTTTTCTCCAGCTTAGATATCAACATCTACATATTAATAAAAGAGCAGGAATATAAAGTTACAGGAAAAAACCAACACTGAACAGACAGTTATCTACAGAATGTATGTAAGTAGAAGATATTTCAGACTTACCTTCTGGCATTCTATTTGTTTTTCTAACATCTCCTGCTTCTTTTTCCTCATGTCCTGTTGGAGTTTCATTGCTTCCTATACAAGGAGAAAATTCTTTCAATCAGTAAAAAGCAGTTTAGCATTATATGTACTCATCTACATCATATTGCCTTCTTCAAGCTATAGAAGTGAAGGCTATCATGAAAACTATCAGTCTGCAAAATGCACAAGTATGAAGTGTATCTGATCCGGGAAAATAATAAAAATAAAAAAAGTTGCTAACTTCCTGCTGTGAAGTACTATACTAAATTTATACTAAATTTCTGCTCCCTTTGGACACCTCTTAAGAAACATATCCTACAACGTCATTTAAATGTCTCATACCTGCAGAGATTAGAATCAGAGAAATGCCTCAGGAAAACCCAGAAAAACGATACAATCAAGTGCGTCACGTAAGACACCCAAAAAGGAATACTCCCTTCCCCACGATTAACCTCAATGTGCATTTGTGAGATAGTCAGATAATGATGACAAACCCCACACTAACGTAGAAAGCTAACAGCAGTATTTGAGATTCAAGTTGCCTATCAATCTTTCTTTATAAAGTACTTCGATTGCTAAACCATCAGCTGGCCAATGAATAGTAAAGTACCTGTTTTTTTTTAAGGGCTTCTTGCACATCGTGAGGTTTAGACCCTGCACCAGACTTCATAGATGTCTTTAAGTTTGAAGAACTGTAAACCATTTTTGAGTGGCTTGTAGACGTCGGAAATGTCTGAAATAACAAAAACACACACACAAAAATATCTAATAGCTGAAAACAAAGGTGATATACCATCAATGAATTTTAGAGGCATGTATTCCGTGAAGTGTGAACACAAACTTCCAGATTTGTGCAATGAAACAAAAAGATCAAGGCAATTAAACCACACGCATAAAGGCATTAGTCTAACAGTCAACTTGCTTGGAAGCAATCAGCTCAAATGCTTGTTAAAAGGATTTCTGCAAAAGATGCTTTCTTTCCTTCTTCATCCAAAACTCCCTCTGTATCCTTATATCCACTAGAAAGATTACTGAAGCTGATCTTCTGCGGCTGCATCACATTCACCTTTGCAGTCATAGTCTAACATCACACTTTCTGAGTCACCTGCATACTGCCTTTCTGGAAAGAAGGACTTCTCTGTGGCCAACACGCTGCACTACGATATCAGTGTGAATTAAACTGTATCAGGTTGAACTCTATGCAGAGGTATTCTATAAGCTTCTAGCACCACTGTGAAAGCACAGCATAAGCTCAAAAATCACCGGGAAAGCAATCAGGTTTGCCAACAAAAAGCTGACACCACATATAGGCTGCCAAATTTGTTTACTAAGAAGCACTGCCAAAAATAATTTATCCTACTTAAAATACTGATACTTTGTTTCTGAAGTCATTGTCCTTATTTTACGTAAACAGTAAATGAAACTAGGAAGAAGTGACTGACCATGGTTGCATGAAACATTAGTGATAAGGAACAGAACCAAGCAGGCACAATGTGCAAGTTCTACCTGCCAGCTCCTGCTCAGCTAACGGGGCAAAGCTTTAACTGAAAGCATGAAGGTGGTCAGCCTTCATTGACATACCTGGGAATCCTCTACCACAGCTCCAGACTGGCTTAAGTCAGGCTGGTTTCCACCCGCTGCTCCAAGGCGACGTTTCACTGGGACTTTATTAAGGACATAGGCACCAGATGCCGGTGGTTTATGCATCACCTGTGCATCAACAGATATTAAAACAATGAATGATTATATACTCTGCTTTTTTAAAGTAGCAGTCATTCAGGAACGCTGATAACCTTCACGGCTCAATCCCTAATTTATGACAGCACCATACCTTTGACAGGTTGCTGTGCATCGTTACGGCCGGAGCTGCGGTCAGGGCTTGCTGCTGCAGGTGGAGTTGGTGATGCAGAGCCTGCGGGGGGGTCTGCTGCTGTTGCTGCTGCAGCAGCGGGAGCTGCTGTTCGCTCTCCCTGTGCCACAGCACTCTTATAAACCGATTGTTCAGAACTGCCTCTGTGCTGGAAATTGCCTTCCTAGCCTCGTCGTTAGTTAAGTACTGAATTAGAGCAGCTTCAGGGTCATTCTGGAAAGCAACCTAAATAAAAGTTCATTAGAAAGCATTACTTCTCAAGGAAGAAAACATCTTAATCAGTAGTAAACCAATCTACAAATAACCTGCATTAGTGAGTGGCATATCCAATGATATTAGGATTTCCAAATAAAGGTAAAACATTCTATGTAATTAAATGCAAGTACCTTTTGGCAAGTATTACACATACTTACAGCAATGCCTATATACACTAAAGTAAAATAAAGTAAGAGTAAAAAAAAGACTCTTCCACCAGATAGCATCATACGGTCAGAGCACTGTGAACTGCCCTTGGGGTATTACTGAAGAGACGCTAGTGCTGACTCCAAAGCTCTTTATTCTAACCTCCCGAAAGACGACTGCTGTCTTAGGATGTACAATGGAAAGGTTCGCCACATTCTCAAAAAAGCAATTTTAACACTCTTGAATAAGGCTATTTTTCTCTAAAAATTAATGAGATAGCATGCTTTAAATGCATTATTTCATTATCAAGGTGCAGAATAAAATTATCAACTCAAAAAATACAGAGGCTTCCCAGGTATCTGTCTTTTATTTAGACATCTAACGGAGGACTTAAGAGGCATCTGTTTTGTCTGTAAAAATAAATGGAAATTAAATGCTATTTTAAATCATGTAACTACCTGTGTCTTGTTTATATAGTGCTTTTCCCCTTCTTACAGTGCAAGGAACACCACTGAACTGGAGACAGTTCTAGGATGCAAAGTGGTAATAAACTGATGCATATAAAGACTCTCCTGTAGCACCTTTATCACAATCCTGACTATGAAATACTGTAGGACTATCACGTAAGACAGAAATTGTTATAAGATCTCTTTCAAAAACTGTACACAAGTTGCTCAAAAACCTGAGTTGGTTTGGACAGTTAAACCTTCAAGCCTTTCAAATTTAATAAAGCCTCACGAAGGCAGAAGCCAACATACTCTTACAAAATTAAGATAATAATAATATTGAGTGGGTGAAGAAAAGGTTTCTTTGAATTTGATTACCTACTCTTCCAGTTAACCTCCATTAAGATTTCTCAAGGCATGTAGTTCAGCTGCAACATTCAAGAAGGTGTCAGGGAAAATAGAATACCCACATACAGGCATAAAACTGAACTTTGTTTTTTACCTGAATGTTTACAATTGTTCCAAACTTGCTGAAATGTTCATTGAGTTGTGTAATATTGTTCAATTCTGATGGAATTTTTCGAACTTCTAATTTTGTATTAGTATACTGATTCTTTTTCAAAAATCCTGGCTTATTCTGGTTGTTATTTGCTTGCCTAGAGAAAATGACAGCAAGACAGTAATTTAGATAGCCGTGCGTATACAGCAGCAAACGTTAATGCACATTTAACTTTTGCGTTTCTCATTAAAAGTATACACTCTAGACATTAACAAAAAGGAGCTCCTCCCACCACCAAATATTTAGTCTCCATTAGAGGGACCAGTGAATAGCTATATTCACAGCACTGATGGCAATAAAGTGCATTCCAATTCATCAGCTGCAGTTGTTAATTCTTACTTTCCCAGCCACGGTTTCTTTAATGGTGGACATTCCATGCTACTTGGAGATCTCTTCCTGCTGTCTGGTTCAAGGACAACTCTAGTTACGTTGCTGTTACTTGCAATGGGAATGGGAGGTTCAGTCTGGATGATAATATTGGCAGCTGGAGGAACAGAGAAAGGCCTGCGTTATTTACCATACATCAACGGAAACATCGGAAAAGCTTTCGCTTAAACAGCAAAATAGGATTGAGTTTAAAACCATAAAAATTGGGAAGACTATATCAAGTTGATCAGTTTTGTTTATGACATTATTTCAAAGGTCACTTGCTAGCTTAATTAAACAATTTGAGGAAAACAAACATTTAGTCCAGCCAGCAGGGATGAGATTTTGACCTTTAAGATTAGTATTAGCTTGAAGAAACAAAGCTAAAAGTTCATCTTTCAGGTACTGAAAATTCAGATTCTCCAGGGAAAAAAAAAAATTAATAAAATATTGAGGAGGAAAGGAAAGAAGGGTAGGTTCCCAGAATCAGGTTAGAGTTCTGCAACTTGGCATGGGCTGACTAAATAAGCAGCTTTCCCTGTATTAACCCTTGACAGTGAAAAAGCAACCAAGAACCCATTCCTCCCACTTCCGTCCCCTTGTCATCTCTCCATCCAGTTTTCAGTAACAAACTGTTAATTAAGCACAACTATGACATGAGATTATACTCTCAAAGACATTAGATTTAAGGTTTGAAGCAACTTCTACAAACACAAAGCTGAAGAACTAGATCACAATTTGCCAAGTTTCATTTACAACCTTTTTAAGATTATGCTATTGCTCTTCGTCTCCTGTGTATGCCAAATATTCAACTCCTAAAAAGAAGTCTGAGTTAAGTGAATTTTCTGTGGCTTTTATATATGCCAGAGCTCTGCTGATTACACTGGTGAGAACAAAGACTGGGCATTTTCAGGCATACAGTTTCAGTCTTACTTGAGGATGGTTTTAGAGTAAGCCTTTCACACTCTTGACAAAGACAGTAGAACAAGTGGTCTGAAGCACCGCTGCTGAACACTCACCCACGCCTTACAACGGAATGGGTTCTTAGAGAGAATCTGAGGGCCAGCAATAAAGCCCCAACCCTGCCTTTATGATGTTCATTAAGATGAAAACAGCAACAGCAATTTCTGCAATATTTAACCATATTCTTTATAGGATGAGTCACTGGAAGGAAATATTGAAAAAAAAAATATCTTTCTTACTACTGAATAAGAAACAGTGAAGTGTAACAGTGAATGCTGAAATTTAACAACTTTTCTTTTAAAGATCAGGGTGGGGAATGCAGGAGGGAAAAAGAAAGTTATGCTAACAGAACAAAAATTTCTTAAAAGAGCCATGACTTTTTCTCTCCCCTAAAAGAGATTTTGTACATGTTACCACTAAGAGTGGTACATCCACATTCATCCAGTTACAGATTCAGAGTTACTTAAATGCAGACTGGGATTTCCGTGGGCTAGGAGAATTAGAATGCTACCTGCAACGTTCATTTTAGAGAGAACAATTGGCTGACACTCAGACCATCAAGTACAGAACCATGCCACGATAGTTCCCCTCTTCACTACCACCACAACAGTGGAGGCAAGTGCTGGAGATTGTCACCTCTGTGCCCCAGGGCCTAATCACGCCCTTGGCAAACCTAAAGCAGTCTTCATACTGCACTGCTCAAAGCCATCGTTCTGCACCACTGTCCTTCCAGAAGCACCCAGCACCTGAAAAGTGCCTTCACAGGCTAAAGAGGAATAAAACCCCAACCAATTAACCAAAAAACACTAGTAACATTCCAAAGCAAGTGGTTATTTTTAATCAGCAAGGCTGTTCTGACTTTAATATGGTCACATTAGCATTTTAAAAAAAGGTAGAGATGTCCCAAAATTGCTCTGAAATACTAGATCAGTGAGAAAAACTACTGCTTTCAGCCTGAAAAAGGGGAAAAAAAGTGTTGACGATCTTGGACAAAAATAGCAACAGCAATGACTAGAAACCCTTCCTACCTCTTGGATTTGTATCCATCTCCCCAGATGTTAGGCCAATTAGATTTGGACGCTGCGTTTGTGCTCTTGTAAAGAACTGTCGATACTGAGATCTACCAGCACTGGTAATACTAGGAGCTTCGGGGTTATAGCCATCTGGCTCATATGTATCTATAAAAAAAGGAGAGAAATGAAAGAATTTTTCAAATGAGTTTAAGACTCAGGGTTAATTTTCCTTTAAGGAAATGCATGGATGTCCAAGAATCAGAAGTTGTTTTGGATGAAGAGAAGAGAGAAAAGTGGTCATACAGCAAATGTGTGTAACCATTTAAAACCCTCAACTGAAATTTATGCCCAAGCCTATTTGGGCATATTTTTATTTTTATTTTTATTTTTTTTTTTAATTTGATTGTTACTGTTTGTCCAAAGCACATAAGTCACAATAATTGAGTATTGCTGATGAGCTGCCTGAAAAAGGAATGAGGTGTCTGTATGACAGCCTTCACAATGTCTGACAGTGTTTCAAGGGGAGCAACAAAAGATTTAGTCTGAGCATTTGTTCTGTAGGGCCCAAGATGCAAAGAGGTTTTCAGTCTTTGCTGCCCAACTGTCCAGTTTACTTCAGAAAAGGATTTTTGTGGAAGAATGTACTTAAATGATTCCAATCAAAGAAAGCTGAGAAATCAGGTAATTTGACCAATACTTACCTATTAAATTCTCTTCGATTTATGTAAGAGTGAGATCAGCTGCCTAGCTCCGGTAAGGTACTAATGATTTTTTTCATTAAAAGGGGTGACCATGAGAACACAAGATGACAGAATTGCCTCATATTGTTCTTCCAGCCCAAGGCCCAAATCAAGGATGATGCCTTTTTCCAACCATAAAAAGGAAAAGCTATACAAGAACTAGAACGAATAAAGTCTATGAAAAGCCTCCACAGAACCACAGTACACCCTGGAACAGAAATGAATGCCTATACAAGGGGACTCGACAGACTTGAAGCACTTTAAATGTCAGCTCCTCATTCCACAGCAACAATGAAGACTCTACAATCTAAAACAGATGCCCCAGAATTTCAAAACTGATGGTTTAGTTTAGTTTCTGACTCTGCCAAGAACCTCCATTAACCTTGCACAAGCTGAGCCACCAGACCCTTCTCCAGGGTTTGGCACACGACTGATCACAAAAGGGCAACCAGCAGTTGTTACCATAACAGTCCAAGACCAGGACATGGGAACCTCCACAGATGTTCTGGGGAACAGATTTATGCAGTGCAACTGAAGTCAAGTGATGCCCTGCGAGCTTAGACAGACAGAATCTCCCGTTAGAAAAAGTTCTGAGGCTGAAAGAATCAGATGGTAACATCTAAATGCCTGACCGCATTTGGAGGTAAGTGAACAGATTATCTAACAAGGTATTTGAGTGACTGAAGTTCTGAAAAGCATGGAAGTCAAAGGAAATGACATGGATCATGAACTAGAGCCCTCCTTTGAATAAACTTCAGAATATTTATGTTAAAAACCCTGGACAGGAATATTATAAGACACTGAGACTTAATTATCTTATTTTGCTCATGTAAAACATGCAAATGCCATTACTCGTTTCATTATCAAAGAAATACAAGCTTTGTTGGATTTAAATAGAGCAATCTAGAGCTCTCCAGGTATTTTGCTATTTCCCCTCAGAAATCCACTTTTTAAAAATTTGAGCTCTGTTTTTTAAGTTTGAAAGCTAGAACTAAGTTGATTCTGGAAAAAAAAGAAGAGAAAGAAAGCACTAATGTATACGAAGACTGTAGAGACTATTGCGATACACAGATTGAAAATAAATAAATAAAATCGCTCTCATCTGTACTAGCCAAAACCAGATAGGAATAAAGACCAAGTTAAACACTAATTACAGGTTTGCAGATCCATCTTTGCCTACTGATGTTCTGCTAAACAGCTTGAAGATGAAAGGATCCCTCTCTTATGCAACAATCTTATTGCTTTGAGTACATGAAACCCAAACGAAGCTCCCCACGACTGATCTTTCCTCAGACGGTGACAGAACACTACTGCAATTTCACACAGCAACAGCAGACGATGCACTGACCACAGGGAAAGCCATCAGACTTCTTTTTAGATTTGTATGTACTGGAGGAAGACAGGTAATAATTTCTAATCACACATCAACAGAGGAATTTTAGAATTTGTATCTCAAGCAGATTTTAAAAAAAGGAATTTGCTTACGTTCGGATACCGTATACAGTAGGTTCTGGGGTAAAGGAGGAGGTAGTCTTGCTCCTACGGGTGCAAGACTGGGCACTGCACTTGTCCCAGGCTGGTCACGATTATTTATCAAACTTGACTGTGTTAAAGGTGGTCCTACAATGACACCATAGAATAGATCACCAAAACTTGTAACTCCACAGACAGAATGTGCAAACAATTAATTTGTTTATGCCTTGCTTTGAGCAAGGCCAAGTTTGTAAATATTTACGATCCCACTACAGTAAAAGTAAATGGAGAAGCCCCACTTGGGTAAGTTACTCTGATTCCAACACCTCTTCTCTTTGCCAGAAAGGACAAAGCTTTAAGCACAACACAAAACAAAACGTGTCTTTTCTTTTCTTCCCCAGTGGTTTATTATTGTTAGAGCTTGCATTAGCTACAGCAGCTCCTCCCTCAGCTCTGCCATGGAGAATCAAGGCTTGCTCAGAGCAAGAGATTGTATCAACAACATTTAGATTACAGTTCTAAAACAAGAACTACAGGGCAAAAGGCATTCACAGACAAGGAATTTGTCTAGCTATTTTTGCTTTGTTTGCACCATATACGACACATACATTCATACTTACTAGATGGCCAAAAAAGAACCATGAGTTTCACTTCACAACCTATCAAGGCACAACTACAGACTGTTGTTGGTTCACTCCTTAGCAAGCTAATTCCACTCACTAAAAGGCTCATGCAAAGTTTAAGGGTTAATCCTGTATAAAATGATTTCTCATCCCATGGCTGCTGCTATTTAATACAACTATCACAGCATGTACTGTGTTACTGGAATAGAGAGTACTGAAACAGAGCAACCACACAGCTAATATTCTACTACTTCACAGAATTTCCATGGTAAGATGCAGTAAGATAACAAAAAAGGCTAAACCGTCTCAGAGATCACTGTTCAGCTAAAATAGATCTTAGATGTATCAATTATCTGCCACTAAAAAGCAATACATAATATAGCACAAACACAGAAATTTATTAGAACTTTTAGGAGATTAAATCTCACCATTATCGTATTAGGAGGGAAAAAAAAAGCTAGTAATCCAATTGTCAGTGATCAATCCAAACAACACCAGGGTTATGAGATAATCTGGAAGACACCCGCCTCTGCTTCCCTGCCCAATTCATCTAATTCAATTTGGAGTGCTTGCAACGTTCTATTTTACAAGCTGATTTTTCAGAATTATTTTGGCAATGTTTTGAATAGCACGTGGCTAGCAAAGGAACTTGAACTCATTACTTCGAATACACATAGATCTTCCAGAAAGAGCCATCATTTTAACTTGGTGACATAAAGAAACGTGGAACAATGTTTTTACTTACTTGGTACGGGAAGCACAACAGGAGGTGGTGGCTGTGGATGAGCTTGTGGAACTGGCAACCTCAAATTCCGAGCTGGACCTGGCAAAGGGGGCAGAAGCATACCAGGAGGAGGAGGAATTCCCGGCGGTGGTGGAGGAAAAGGAATCATACTTGGCAAGGAAACTTCATCTACTACTAAAGGATCGTTTCCATGATCAAACTGGCAAAGATCACCAAGTACACAAAATCCTCGCTCTGCAAAACAGGACAGTTAAACTTTTTAGAAAAAAAATAATAATTAGTTGTCAGCGATATGTAGCATCTCAGTTTTTGCTGGAATTTCTTACTAAAGAAAACATGCAATCACTGATCCAATATTACGTTATCAGGTGAGGTTTCAAAATAATTTGAATTAGTATAATCTTCCACAAAAGCATACAAAACCATACATGCATCCATCATAAAAGCTGTGGAAATAAAAAGTCAGAAGTACCACCTGTTTTACATTAAACACTTACACTGCAATCTTTATCACAACTGCCAGTGGTTGAAATATTTGCCGAGCGTAAACAGAATTGTGAACAAACTCCATATGTTCTTATCCAGCAACTGTCAGACTATAAGTAAACTGCTTCCAGTAAGACCAGTTAGTCCCCAGTAAAATATAGGTCACATATGCATCTTTTACATACAAGGTATAATACACATGCTACTGCATTTTGACTTGCTGCCTACATTTGGTGAATACCTAAAAAAAGCTCACAGAATAATTGAGACAAAGTATAAAACTGAAAACTAAGAAACAGATGGTTTACCATCGTAATCTCGACATCTTCTTTTAGGAGGAGGGTTTCTGCCAAATGAACTGGGATTGCTGTGATTGTTATAGTAATTTGACCAGCTCTCCGTTGTGCTTTCAAGATGGTGCGCAGGTGCAATTACAGTAACCGCACTGGGAACAGACTGGGCAGAGGAATACTGTTCAGTAGATTTACTGGGAGACACAGAAACTGGATTATATGAGCCTTCAACATCATTTCTTTCACTCTTGAATTTTGATCTCTCTCGGTGCTCTGTTTAAAAAGAAAAAAAGAGTTAGGTAAAGTCTTCATGCTTTGTTCTGTATATTAGACCCTTGAAAAAAAGATACTACACAACAGTATAAACATTTCCTTAAATACCCAGTGTTTTGCAAGTTAAACTGTTCTTGAAGGAACTTAGTCTTACCAATGGAATAAGAAGTAAATATAATACAAATAGGGTTTTAACTTCAGAAATCCAAATGTTTTCTTTGCTCATTCCTCTATTCCTTATCCCATTCTGGATTACAGCTTTTTTTAAAGTAGACAGTATGGGGGGGAAGGGCAGAAAGCCTGAAACAACAAACCTACACCCCGCCCTCAACTAACATGGTCTCGACATGCGTTGAAATCCATTGTAATCTGCGCCTCTTATTTTCCCAACCAACTTGAATTAGCCCTAAAAGAATAATGAACCACATGGTAAAGAAACCTTCTCTAAAAATATACAGTAACAAAGTGAAAAAGAGGGTAACGCTATTTTGCAAAAAGACAGATGTTTGGGAAAAAAAATGAAAATCAACAGCTTTCGTCAACACACACAGCACAAAAATATCAGCTACCGATATCCACTGGTATACACCTGTGGATAAATTAAGAGGTTAGCAAAGAAGAAAACAATCCTGTTAATTATTCTGCTCCAAAGAACAGCATCTTAATTAATAATTTCAGGAACACAAAGTTCTCAAAATTTGCTCGAACTACTCAAGGGACATCTACAGCCTGGGAGGCTGTACAGTATGTAGGAGCCACCACACGCCACTGACATGAGATGTTCTGGAGCAGCACCTCGGGTACTCACCAACGCTTCTGGTTGCATCACGGTCTTTGCTTCTACCCCTGCTGCGGCTACGACTTCGACTTAACCCTCTGCTTTTACTACGACTTTTACTCCTGCCACGTCGCCAGCTAGATTTCTCTCTGTACAAGTCACTCCTGTCGTAGTATCTGTCATAGTCCCTCCATTTTCCATCATCTCTCTTTTTCTCTCTGGTTCTAGAGAAAAAAAATATGTAGATCACATTTACGAAAAGAGAAACCAAATCAAAAAAACAAGCTTGCAACAAGACACTGCTCATCCTTCCCGTCTCATTTGGACAGCAAAACGTTCAAGTCACAATTTCCCAAATTACATAGAAAAGTACAGAATCGCAAAGTTGAAGCACTGATTGGTAGAAACCAGCAAGGAGAGGACTAAGAAGAATTGGAAAAGTTAAAAAGTTATATGACCGAAACAGAACATGTTTAAAAGTGATGTTGACACTGTGTGAACAACTCCGTCAACCCCTGGAGAACCCCCCAACAATGCTTTTCATTCATATAACCAGGGAAAGACCAGAACTGATGACATTCCTAGGTATTAACATTTGAGAGATACCATCATTTTTTTGCAAGGGACCAACTTCTAGTAAAGAGCTCTCATGCACGTGACCAACATACAGAAAATACATTGCAGATAGAGAAAAGCAAGGAGGAAATCACTGTTTTTGTGAAAAATCACTACCTACGAGGTAAAAATCCACAGTTAAAGATTGCCAGCAAATACAGAAGAATATATTAATATTTTGACTCAAAACTAACCTTTGTTCACTGGAATCTGCACGGCTTCTCTGCGGACTGGAATACTTCTTTTTCCTGCTATCCCGCTCTTCTTCAACTGATTCTTGAAAATTCTGTTTATGAGGCAACTACCAATTTTTTTTCATGAAGAAAATAAGACCAAAATTTAGTTCAAGTTACAGCTACCATCCTGTATAAAAATAGTACTTAAGTATTACTTGCACAGAACACTTCGGCACTACATGTAATTGAGTGCTAGAGGTTGTTTCGAATCTTTCAGGTTTTTCTGCAGAGGAAATGCCCCAGAACAAAGCTACTTTGATATTTTGTTTTTAAACAGGATTCATAAAAGACAAGTTCTTTATCTCGTTCATTACAGTAATCAATTCTACTAATGAGGTATTTTCTGAATCTCGTAACTGAACACAGCTAAGGAGAGTTACTTCTCCAAGTAGATACATCACTGGTTTACGCTTTGAAACAAATGAGTTAAAGCAAAAAACTGTTCACATGGTTGAACTAGTCACATTTCTTGCTGGCCTCAACAAGAGCAGGTTTAGAAGTCTGCCAGCTATAGCTCTACTGTAAATCACTTTGAACCCCTTTTGTACCATTGCTGCCTTGGCTACCATTTTACACTGCTTAGAAGCTACTGTAAATTTTGGTGGCCAAAGATTACACGCAATAATCTTTAAAAGATCTTTTCCAATTAGAACAAAACAAAAAGGGAGGCTTCCTGCATCCTTGTTTAGGATTATTTAGGGAGAATTGGTAGAAATATTCAAGACTTGGCTTGACAGGGCTCTGGATAGCCCAACCTAAGGCCCTCTGCTTTCAAAACGAGTTGTACCACGTGATATTGGAATCCCTTCCACCCTGGACTTCCCA
The DNA here is from genome assembly GCA_013398915.1 of Dromas ardeola. NCBI lineage: Eukaryota > Metazoa > Chordata > Aves > Charadriiformes > Dromadidae > Dromas > Dromas ardeola. Next base: position 1,397,317 of record VYZM01004604.1, on the reverse strand, counting down.
TGATTCTACACTGGTTTTGTTCTCCACTTGCAGGAATCACGTAATACACTGAGCTGTGTAACAAATCATCAAGGCCCTACTGATGTGGAAATAGCTACTTAGTGTCCTGATCCTGTAAAGTTGTCCCATAACGCTGTCCTAGATATCTTCTTTTACCTCATCCCTGCTCCCCCCACCCCATGCCCCCAGAAGCTACCCTTTCCCCCGATCACAGCACTGGTTAAGTCAACTGAACGTAGCCCTAAAACACTATTTATAACTTATGACAAGTACTTTGAGAAATGATAGGAAAACGGTTAAAGTGGAAGTCTCGTATAGTTGCAAATTACGAACTTCCATCACCAAAGCTACTGCCATAAATCGTCATAATTCTGGGTCTCATCCTCAGATAAAAAAAGGGTATCAGAAAGGGGAGAAAAAACTAAATAGCAACTTTAATTTACATCAACTGATGAATCAGGTTCTGTCAAATAAGGACCTGCATTCTGAAATACGTTATAATACAGTTTTGTTTTGGTCGACTGACAGATTTCGATCTGCAATTGTCACCTTCAAGCCCATCAGCCAGTTTTAACTCTGAGGACAGAACAACTAACTCCAGCAAGGTCTTTCCTTCATGTTATTTCAGGCTCTCAGACAAAAGCACAAATCTGAATACCCATTCAGAGTACTTGTCAGAAAAAAGCGCTCCCTATGGTCCATTTATAAAGACAGCAGCTTTTAATGCTGCATGACATAAGCATCCCTGAAGTAAGGGAAAGGGCGAGAATTTCATATATGCTCTCTGACGTTACCTGCGTTTTTCCTATACTAATTAAAACACATATTCAGTCTAAAGTATCTTTGCAAACTGTGATCAGAGTATACAGAAATAAAGAACAGTTACTTCTATAGCAATTTTTCCCCAACTCTCTCCCAAAGCTGGTACATTAGGATGTTACAAACACAGAGGAGAGGTCCCTTCCCTTGGAAAATCACCAACTCAGAAGAAAAAAACATCCATCTTAGACAAGTGATAGCAGAGGATTATACAATATACAAAGAAATTTATACAACTATGGAAATACTGTGGTTTTTTTTCGCCAAAACCTCAACTGTTGTCAATTTTGTCAATAAAACTTAAAAACAAGATAAAAAAAAGAACTGTTGGCAAATGTATGCTACCTCACTTTTAAAAGTAACTGTCCCTTAATATACAGGCCACAATATTTGATCAATTTTAAGCATTACAGAAAACATTTAAAATAATTTCCGTTCCTCACAGAATACACAAAATTGGAAAGTGAAATGTTTTAGAACGTTTTTCCTTCTTCCCCCTCTCTTAAGCCCTTCCAAATCATTATCAGCTCATATTGCCAGGGACGTCTGAATAGGATTTCTGAATGCTATTAATCTAGATCAAAGGTAGACTCTACAAAGGGAATTTAAAATGTTTTCTCTGAATGGTCATCTTCCATTTTCCTTCAAACGCACAGAGACTGCAAAAGTCATTAGTCACAATAAAGTGGATTTCTCTCTCACATTTTGTCTCTCAAATGTATGGGATGGCTAATCTGAAAATTAGAGGCAGGCAGACAGAAAAAATAATGTTACCTCCTCCTTGACGACTTCTTTTTCCTGACCTGCAGGCTTTGCTTCTACTTTCGTGGATTCAAGAGAAGGAAGATAACTCTTTGTGTACAGACTTTCAAAAAGTTTATCTACAAAACCTGAAGTTTCTGTGGATATAGAACACAAGAAAACATGGTTACATATTGATTTAAGGGCACTGTTAGATTTACCAGAGAAGTCCCTGGAAAAAGTCATCCAGGTGGACTGCTCACAGCAGCATCTTAGATTAATGAACATCAGTTCCATTCAGGGAGCTGGAATTACATTTGTGGAACTTGAGATTGTTTATTTAGATAAAGAAATTCATCAGGTATATCGAAGGCAGAAACAGAGACTTTCCCTTCAATCCCATTTACAACTTTGAAATGTCCTAAGGGGCAAGCATGATCGAAACTTATGATCGAGGAATAATCCACAGTTATTCCATGAGCTGCAGTTAGCAGCCTCTTTATGGCAATTTTTATGAGAGTAAATCATTCAGAGAAGACTAATCATTAGTTTAACATCAGATCACAAGAAAATGCACAATAACTTCCCCCATGAGTATCAGAATTTCAAGTGTTTAAAACTTTGAATTTGAACCAAATTGCTATGAGACGCTCACAGAAGCCCAAAAGATTAACATGGACCAGGTTTTCAAAAGTTATCAAACATCTGTCAGAGAAACTTCTGGCAGCACGACTGATACTTTCAAATGAAATTGCTAACTTATTTCAGAGGATTTCCTCCCAACCATCATGAACAAGACCAAGCTACATCATCCCAAGATTTATTTTTTTTTTTAATCACACGATCTTTATCTCTTCACACTCTGTAAGAAATGTTCAATTCATGGATAACAAGTATTTTGAAGGCAACAATGACGCATCATCCTTCCTCCTCCCCACAATGAAATGAAAAGCACTGAACGGATGAAATGGTGGAGAGCACAGTACCTTTCTGCAGAAAGACATCCAGCTGATCAGCACAGAAAGCTTTCAGTTCTTTCTCTGGTTTGTCTTTCTTGACTAATGCCACAACATAGTTGGCTAAGGCTGAGGGGTCTGCGTCGCATCTATTGAGAGAAATAACCATTCTCGAGTCTGCTCAAGTGTGCCCAAACCCCCGCGTTGGATAGTCACTGTCCCAGAAGAGCCACCGAAGGAAATCTGGCAACACACCAGGATGCTTTTCTGACACCAACACAGCCGCACTGTGAGAACTGAGCCAGCAAAGCGGTTTTTCAGTTACAGCACAATATTGCAGTTGCCTTGTGCCCACCCCCCCACCTGACAGTGCTCCCATGCTTTTGCTCCCTCCTGAATTTTGCTTCGGAAGAAGCACCTTTCTTCTTTTTTATGGAAAGATCCAATTATAGGGCAACTGAACAGATGCCATCATTTCCTAACTTTCTCTAAGCACAGCAACCACCACCAAGTATGATTCTACAGGAATAGCAGAGCCAGTACCAGGAAAGTCACAGCACAATTATTGTAAAATATCAAAAGTGTTTTTAAAGTATTAAAATGTTATTACCATGAAAAGTAGTTCAGAAATATATCACAAAAGCACATTTTAAATATGCACACCGATACGTTACGTACAGCTTAAGTTACCATGCCTAACATACTGGGGGTTTCCTTCCCCAAGGACTATTGCAATGCCTACAAATTTTACAGCAATCCTTTAACGCTGGTAAAATGTTTAAAGGGGTGCAATTATTAATGCAGATTCACTATCCACACTACCTAAGGACTTATCTAGCTTCATGAAGGCCAAAGATAGCCGACTTTGTGTAGCAATACTCTGCCACTAATCTTTAAATTGGATATTGCTTTAGATTCCATCATTCAGCTACTAGAAAAACACTCAAAGTATGAACTAGATTAACAGTCTTAAATGATTAAGCAACAGCTCCTCATTTTGCCTCTCTAAAAAGATGCAGATGCAAGTTATCAGATGGCAGGTAGGAACCTATAACAGTTTGATGATTTAAAGATTTTTTTAAATTTTTTTTATTTATTTTTTTTTTAAGATTAACTTCTAGAGAGGGGATTGTATATTTTCTATAATGTTAACTATGCAAATAGATGGAAATAGTATGAAGTGTATAGACCTCAAAATAATTGCAAGTAAAAAAAAAATAATCCAAACCACAAACAAACAAAATGCAAAAAGCCAAGCAGGTGACAACTGGTTAGAGAAAATAAAAATCCTCAACGAGCAGCCAGTCAAGCAGCTCTACTCCAAATTAATTTGCTTGCTGTTTCCAACATCCAATGAAAGCCATGTTAAATATAGCAATTAACAACAAAGAAACCACAAATTTACAGATTTTACAATTCTTACACACACTCACAAAACCAAATAAACTACATGTAATGTATTTGGTGCTAGTGCCCACATGCAACTGACTATAAACCTCCAATTTAAAATAAAGGAGATGATCCATCACTTTGTAACCATTCCCATTCCTTTCTCCATATATTAGTTTCTCTTAGGCATTACAGTAGCATTACGGGAGCATGCATAAGGTGTGTCTGCTTCTCCAGGTTAACCACTTTGTATTTTCACTCTTGAATCCTCAATTGTCAGGATGCACCACCAAACTCTATGATTGTCTGCATGAACCCTCGTCTCCAACTCCTGTCCCTATAGCGCGGCTCAGATACTGAAGGAGCACTGGGCAGCAAGGTCGACTGGAACTGGCAGTGAAGGTGTAGGAGCAGGAGTTACGCTCCCAGCTAGACAGATGTCAGAAGGATTTGACCAAATATCAAAGACAACCATCATCTTAAAAAAGAAAAAAGGAAAATAATGAAGAATTTCCAAACGCCTGCCACTTAATGACTACAACTGACTAGCTCTAAAGCCTACTTCTAATACCAAAATAGAAAAATATCTGTAGAAATATCGGTTAACTACACATTGTAAATCTATGTCCTGCAACTTTAAACGGGTCTTAGTTTTACTCTGTGGGAACTGTAACACCAGTGTGTTACTTGCAAGTCTGCGTCCTTTCGAAGCCCCTTGCTACAGCCGAAACTCCACCAACACCTCGCCACACCTACAGCCCAAACACCCCTCGGCACGCCGGGTGCTTGTCAGAGACAAGGCAGTTTTTGTCACCAGAGCAAAACCCCTCGAAGCCATCCTCTCCCCCCCACTCATGAATACAGAGCCGCCACCCCTCCCAGCCCTTCCGCCGAGAGCTCACCGACGCCGGCAGCCTCCCGCGGGCACTGCCGCCCGTGTGCTCGGTTGTTCGGCGACCCTCGTCAGCCGGCTCACAGTCCTGCGCTCAGGGCTGCCTACAC
>VYZM01004604.1:1353928-1391105 GCA_013398915.1 Dromas ardeola | reverse complement strand
GGCCCGGCTGGGGCCCGGGCCCGGCGCGCCCCCCTTAGCGGCGTCCCCCTCAGCGCCAGCGCGGCAGTCCCGCCCCACCGCGCGGCTCTGCGGCGTGTGGAGTAGCGGGAGAGCGGTCCCGGGGGCGGGCTCCCCCGCGGCGTGGCCATCTCCTGAGGTGTCCCTCAGCCGGCCCGGCCGCCGGGGTCGGTGGGCGACATTTCTGGGCAGCGTACGCGGCTGATAAACCCTCTGAAAGCCAAAGGGCTTTCTGCAGCTCGCCTCGCGTTACGTACAGGTGAGGTAATAACTAGTAAAATGGTAGAGTCGCGCTAAGGTGGATGATTCAGGAGCGTGGAGGAGTAAGGGACTTAAACTTTTTGTCGTGAGTTAGAACCTTTCATTAAGTTGTCGTAGTATCTTTTAAAGGTATTTTGAGGTTTGCTGTAGTACTTTTATTGTTTTTGTTTGCTTATATGACTAAATACAGACGCAACTTCTGCCCCAGCTGTCTTAGTAGTGCCTTGATCTTGGGGAAAAAACCCAAACCCTCAAACTTTGTGTATGTCGAGCTTTATGACTGCGGTATCTGTAGTGCGTGTATTCTTTAACACTTGCAATATGTTGTATGGTAAAAGAATAAGGAGAAGGAGTACTTAACGCTTAATGGTGGTGTTTAAACACTGATGGAATTTAAAATCATGTAAAATACTTTACTTTAAGAACTTTCCTTCTGAACTGCAATTACAGTAGGTTTGTATGCCAGACTCTTCTCCCAGCATAAGAAGTGCTGTTCCCCCTTCGTGTATAGCAAGATGGAGAAATATTACATGGGGTTTATGAAGAGTCTGGAGCAAAATCAGAATTCCATGCGTTTTTTCAATTATGATTTATACCCGCTCCTGTCTCCGCAATTCAGACAGCTTTGAATTTGTTAGTTATTGGAAAGATGATCAGTTAGTTGGGCATTTTGTGTGTTTTTTTGGCTGCTGTAGAGTCCTTTGCCTTGGAAAAAGGTTGTTAACACTTTCCTGACAGGTTTTTGGTCTTGTTTCAGAAGGCTGAGTCTCAAAGTTACAGATTTACACGGCCTGATTGTTGATCACGTTAGTGATGCTCTGGTGTGAGATTATGCTTCAGTGTTACGGAGTCCAGAGAAATGCTTGCCAGTAATGAAAGGAGTTTAGGAGTAGTCTGTAATATATTACAATTCTATATTTATTAACTCATTCAGCCAGAATTTTCTTCATCTTTCTGTTTAACAGGAACGTAAAGGGACAGCAAAAGTTGATTTCCTGAAGAAAATTGAAAAAGAGATCCAGCAAAAGTGGGATGATGAGCAAGTCTTTGAGATTAATGCTTCGGATACGCAGAACCAAAAGAGGTATCATTACAGTATTTTTTTTTTTTAGACTTTAACTGTTTGAAATGTCTTTTCGATGGAACATTTTGCTGTTTGCTTGCAAACATGTTGAACCATCTCTTGTTTTCTGCTGTTTCCATGTAGTAATGCTATTGGTAGGATGACCTTTGTTCTTTTATTGTGTTAAAATAACAGAAGAAACCCTCTTGTAGACATATCTCTGTGCGTGAATCTGTACTGAGGTTTATTTGGGACTCTTTCCTTTCCTTTTTGGTATTTGCTTCTTCTAATTCATTTGAACTGTTGTGAATTTTACCTTATTTTTCTTATTTGTTAGTTAAGGATTTTTTTTTTATAGAGCATTCTACTTTTAAACTGTGCTGGTTTTGGTCAACATGGTATTTTGCTTTGATAATGGCTTTCTGGTCTTGTGGTAAAAAATTCCCGAGCTGCTGCCTGTTGATTGTATAAGGTGCTTATTTCTTTGTTTAGGTTTTCTCCCACCTGGTTTGTTTCACAATTGTTCTCAGCTTTCTGAAGTGGGTTCCTCTAAATTGGCAGGCATGTGTGGCACTGCTTTGAATGCTGTTGAGGTGCAGATGAAATCTGCTTTGGTACCCGAGCAGCTGCTGTGCTTCAGCCTTCACTCTGTCCCTTTCCCTGTGCCCCAGGGCTCCCGGGATGGGTGGGTGCTGCTGCTGTGGCTGGGGGGCCACCGCAGTGAGGAGCCCTGTTTGCCACCACGGTGAGGAGCCCTGCTGGCCCCGGCTCAGGACCCGAGAGTGGCAGCGCCTGGCAAGGAGGGGATGGAGCAGAGACCCTGCGTTTCAGAGGCGAAGTGAGCGTCTGGCAGGGTGGAGAGACACCCTTTGGCTCGTGGTTTAATTTCTGCCCCAGAGTAGCCCTGAGGCAGTTGTTTCAGACAGAACCTCAGGAGGTGCTCGACGTGCTTGGGAGCACAGCTCCTCTTGCAGCAATGGATCCCTGCTCTGTACGGTGTCGAGGGAGGCTTCCGTGGGGAGCAGCATTAGTCCTTTGGGTAGGTCTGGCGGAAAAAGCTGTGACCTCGGCAAGATGAGGTTAGTTATTTGTTATGTGGGGAAGTCAAGCTAAACCCTGGTGATAACCAAAGCGGTGTAACAGGTGGCAGCTTCTTAAATTGTAACATTTTGCAGGCAAACAAATGACTTGGCCTTTATTTATGCATGTTTGTATATCAGTGGTAGTGTCTGAAAAGAGCAGAGTACAAAGGGGGAGGTGGAAATTTACCATGTCGTAAAGATCTGGAAATTGTCCTAGTTGCTCTGAGAGGTCAGGTTACAACAATATAATATACATTCAAAACACTGTGCAACAATGTATCTCTGTGAAATGAGTAGTTATTTACAGTGTGCCACTAGAAGACCTGAAGTCTGACAGTGGGAGATTAAATAAATAACTTCAAGCCTTTTTGGTAATTAATTTACAGAAGTAGGATTAGAATTTGTCACTTTTGGGCAGGTGTTATATCTATTCCGAAGTTTCTCTGTGATGTCAGTCCTATGTGGGTTTTTTCTTTTGCACTTCTTTTAAAAGAAGATGTGAAACCTGTTAGTATATCAGTTCTTTAAAATTAAAGACTTGTGTTACTGGCAAGGAAAACAGTATTTTAATGTCACTGTGCGCTGGTAATAGCTGAACATATCAGTTAACTGTTTTACTTGTGCATCTTTTGGTGGTCATTTTAAAAGCTAATTACATCTTTCAATTCTTTGAATTTCTTCTCAGCAAAGGAAAGTACTTTGTTACCTTTCCTTATCCCTACATGAATGGCCGCCTTCACCTGGGACACACATTTTCATTGTCTAAATGTGAGGTAAAAATTTTTCTTTGCTAATACCTTTAAATACTTCTCTAGAACAAGTGCTAATTTTGTAGTTAAATTTTGAGCTAGCAGAATGCCTGTTAATTACTTTATAGAGCTAATAATGATTTAATTAAAACTTTCCTTTTTTCCCATATTTTCAGAGGTAATATCGCTGGTTGAAGAGAGATGCCACTGATAGCTTTTTTTAATTCTCGGAGAGTAGACTACATTCTTCCAGAGTTGCTGAGATTTTTAGGAGATGCTGCTGCTTACCATTTGTCTAGCTGCTAAATGGCGCAAACTTCACAAGAAATCGTATTGTCTCTTCCTTGTGAACACTGTGCTCTGTTACCTGTACGTTAACAGGCTTTAAATACTGGTGGATAGGATTCCACAAAATCCATCTCTTTGCACCCATTCTTCTCTAGTCAAAAACAGCCCCCTGAAAATTAGGAGAGCTTGTACTTCCACAGCCAGGCAGTGGCAGACCCAATAACGAAATCGAATTTTGCCTTCTTTTCCTTTGATTAGCTTCCTAGATGCTGTTGACTGCATTTGTCTATCTTTCAGTAGTTTCTTGTTAAAGGAATTGCACTTATTTTTTAAGAAGGGTGCTAATTTAGACTTATGCCATTTTTGTTTCATCTGTTTCGTTTTTCCACTTTATATAGTTCGCGATTGGGTACCAGAGGCTAAAGGGAAAGAGCTGCTTATTTCCATTTGGTCTGCACTGCACTGGGATGCCTATAAAGGTAGGATGGTTTGAGTCGCTGAGGACTCTTTCCAATGTTTTTTATACTTAAGACTACTTAAGGCATTGCTTACTGTCCATCCATAACATGATGTTAATTTAATCAAAAATTCATCAAGATAGTGTGATTTGGAACCTGAATTTATCATAAAGATGTGTTGTACTTGAACTATACATTATGACTGTCTAGAAAATAAAATGCTTTAAAATTAAGTTTACCAATTGTATTTTCTCATTTGGAAGAAAATCCTCACTGTAAAGCCTTTCCTTCTGTGGCAGGCATTCTTGAAGTTGCAAGATCTCCTAGAAGTTAATGGAATGTCTAGGAAAAGTTTAAAGCTTTGTAGTAGAATGCAAAATGTTATCAGTAAAAAGCACTCCTTAGCTATGATTGAAGCAGTTGCCACAGAAAAGTGCTGATAGACTACCAATAACTCTATTTAGGCTTGTGCGGATAAGCTAAAAAGAGAAATGGAATTATATGGCTGCCCACCTGAATTTCCTGATGAGGAGGAAGAAGAGGAAGAAAATTCTGCTAAAAAAGAAGAAGAAATTATCATCAAAGACAAAGCAAAAGGCAAAAAGGTAAACTTTAAAGAAAAATTTTTCTGGATTGCTAGCTGTGCTCTCAAAACTTCAAAGTATGCGTTATGAGTTTTTCCTTCTTCATACTCCTCAGAGAAACCTGTGATACAAATATTTAGATTGTTTTTTCCAAGACAGCTGGGTGCTTTTAAGGTAGACTTGGAAAAAGTGCATCAACTGCATGGTTCCAGTGATACCATTTTAATGCATGAAATTTTAATGGTGAGCTGGTGCACTGTTTAATAGTTTCCTGAGAAAAATGAGATCATCCAGAGTAATATGCTGATTTTTTTTTCTTTTTTTCCCCCCCCACCCCTGCACAAAGCATTCACAAACCCTGCTTTGTGGGGAAGGGGATATATGTATGCCTACTATCCTGGTTATTCTCTCGTAAAATGGTACCTAGCCTATTCTGGCTAGATAGGCTAAGTAAAATCCTCTAGACTATTTTGGCTTATCAGGTATGTAAATGAGATTTTGGGAGTATCACAGAGCAAAGAAAAGAATCAAGTCTAGGAAAAATCTGGAGATGTTCTTAGGTGTATTGTTGGTGTATGCTAAAGCGCTTGTCACACTGGAAGCATTAGATTTGGGATTCTGTCTGCTCTACGTCAACAGAAGATGTGACCTTGCCTACTCTTGCAGGTAGTAAGTTGCTGTTGGGTAGAGACATAAGATACTTGTAGTAAGTTGCTGTTGGGTAGAGACTTATAAGATACTTGAAGGACAATAGCTGGAAGAAGTGATATGAGCAAAGTAAGAGCAGAAAAGGTTTTTGATACAAGGATATAGTGCAGGACTGCTCCACCTTTTCATGGTAAAAACACCCATTTGTTTGACCAGGACCTCAGTGAACTGGTTGTGTCTTGCCAGTTTGTCCTGGTGCACGCTTTCTGTGGATGTATTGGGTAGCTGTAAGCATGTGACAGTTAAAAGGAGGGGGGTCAATGTCTGTACAATTGAATACAAGCTGGGAAATAGAGCAGATCAGAAACTCTGATAATTAATCTTCACTGCTAGAGAAAGGATGCTAGAGTATTTGTGTTAGCTTGTATACCTGGAAATGGAAAGTGTAACATTAATAGAAAAAAATGCTCTTGAGCATATAAAGCTGTTGTGAATAGAAGAACATCACTTTTTCCTAATCTCGATTGTCCTGTCAGAGTAAGGCTGCTGCCAAGACTGGCTCTTCCAAGTACCAGTGGGGAATCATGAAGTCTTTGGGTCTGTCTGATGAAGAAGTAGTCAGTTTTTCTGAAGCTGAGCATTGGCTGGATTATTTCCCTCCTCTTGCTGTCCAGGATCTGAAAAGCATGGGACTGAAGGTAACTGGAGAAATCCAAAATTCAGTTATGCAAGCAGCCATACTCGTATTGTCATTGTGTTTACGCATATGCTGCTTCTCCTTGGAGAAGATTTTCTGCCTAATACCAACATTATTCTAGAATGGTTTCTGGTATTTTTGGAATTATTCATTTAACCTTTTAGGTATTATGTGCTTTTTTATATAGAGCTTATATTCTATGCAATGATCACAACTGGAAACAAGAAACGCGTGAAGGAATTACGACTTTCGCTTCTTATTTCCGTATTAGATAACTGTTCTGTAATCAGTATTGACAGTAGTTTTAGGAAGAGTAATGATATTAAATAAAGATATTTGTGCTGCTGACAACAGATTTTTAAAAATAAACACAGGTAGAGATTATGAAACAAGGTAGTGCTGAAATTTAGCTGGATCAATTGATTAAAAGTACTACAAAATAGCTACAATTCTCAGTCAGCAGACAGGGCCTTGAGTCTTTGGCATCTCAGCTCTGAAGGACCATGCACATACGCACTGCATAGTTCTGTGGTTAAGCATGCACCCTTTGTGTGATAGGTACTTGCATTATGTTTTTGGAGAGAAACTTTTATTTTTAAAATAATAGTTTTGCTACTGTGAAGTTCCTTGATTTTCTTACTGTATTTAATTACCGGAGACTGTTATGCGTTTCCAGGTGGATTGGAGGCGTTCTTTCATTACTACAGATGTTAATCCTTATTATGATTCCTTTGTACGATGGCAATTTCTTACATTAAAGGAAAGAAATAAGATTAAGTTTGGGAAACGGTAAGCCTGCCCTCAACTTTGAGTTTATTGTGAATATGGATAAGCTCAGTTTTACCAAAGACGGAACCCTATGACATGTCTCTAGAACATGCTTGTAATTCACATTAAACTAAAATCCTTTCATTTCAAATACTCTACCAGACACAGTAAAGTGTTGTCTTTATTGTGCTAGCAAGGTGTGGGAGATTGTGTTCCTGTTTCAATTTTTCCATGGATACCAACTCAAAGCAAAACAGGGCCAATACTGAAAGTTCTTGCAAAAACTGAACGTTAACATTGGCAGAAATAGATTGATGCAAAATTTGAAAATACCAATAAGAGGTCTCTCTTTCAGCAAGTTTTTTTTTTCTCTTTTTCTACACATTATTTTATTTGATACTAAATGAAAATATACCTTTTTCTAGATACACAATTTATTCTCCAAAAGATGGACAGCCTTGCATGGATCATGACAGGCAGACAGGAGAGGTAATGGTTTAAATTGACTTTTTTATGTATTGCTTATGATCTTAAAAACTGAACGGAAAAAAAATTTGTATCTTGGAGCAAAGTGGATTTTGTAGGTACAAAATGGGGTGGGTTCTCAGTTGTCAGTGCATATGAAAATTGAATGAATTGCTCTATTGAGAATATTTGCCTTGAGCTACGGATAGTATTTCCCATTGTAGCTGTTTTCTGTGATTATTTGGCAATTTGTGCCAGCAGCATCGCTACATCGTACTATTATTAATCTATTGAGACAAAACCAATAAGCTGTTTTTAACTTATATGTTGCTGAGATAGTAGCTGTGATGGGTACGTTTCTGGACATAGGAATAAAGTATAGCCTTTCTCTCCAGTCTGTGTTTTAGTGAACAGGCATTTGTATCGATGGAAATATGGTTTACTTTGAAGAAAGCATCGGTGCCTTAAATAGCATTTAGGTTAGGTTACTGCAGAATAGGATTTATTTTCTTTACTGCTTGAGTCAGTGTCATATATTGATGGCTGCATTATGTGAATTGCAGGGTGTTGGGCCTCAAGAATATACACTGATAAAAATGAAGGTGTTAGATCCTTATCCCACAAAATTAAGGTAGGTGTTGAATTCATAATGGCAAATAGGTTCTATCTTATGGCCAGAAGTGACCATTAAATTAGACAGTCTGTTTTGCCTAATGCAGAATATAATTTCACCTTGTTATTTCTGTCACTTCAAAGACTTGGTCTCTGTTTTGAGTTCCTGTATTCACTAGTCTATGTGAAACTCAAATTGGAGTTTAAAATAAGAAAGAAAGAAAACAAAAAGCCCACAAAGAACTTAATGACCCACTTTCATCACTTAGGAAATGTTACTTAAAGGTTCATATTAGCTTAAAAGCATGTTCTGTATTGCCCTGAATGTTTTTATTTTGGTGACTTATAAAATACTTTTTTCTCCCCAGTGGCCTAAGAGGAAAAAATATCTTCTTGGTGGCTGCCACGCTCAGACCAGAGACCATGTTTGGACAGACTAACTGCTGGGTTCGCCCAGATATGAAGTACATCGGCTTTGAAACTGTGAATGGGGATATTTTTATCTGTACCCAAAGAGCTGCCAGGAACATGTCCTACCAGGGCTTTACAAAAGATAATGGAGTTGTACCTGTTGTCAAGGAGCTGATGGGAGAAGTAAGCATCTTGCAGCTTGCTATAGGAACTATTACAAAAATTTTGGAGTGTTTAGTGACTAAAAAAGCAAGCAGAAGACAGCTTTCTTGGCAGCTGAGCTACAGCTACTTCTGGGAGATTAACCTGATGCACTTATGTATGGACAGATGCATTACTAGTGCCTTAGTGTTGCGTGATGAATGAATGGTTTTAAGTAACGTTTGTCTGCAAGAATGATGACTCCTCTACAAGGAATGGAAAGGGACGGGGAAAAAGTAATAGCTAGAAAGGTTATGTGAAAAAGGATTTTTGTTGATGCTGAAATTTCTAGTACATCTTTATGAATGAAGCTTTCCTAGCTTGGTACTTGAATGTTAGTGGTTTCACTATTTACTATCCTTGACTTCTGTGCTTTGAATAATTGTAATTAGTGGCAGTTGTTCATCCTAATACAATCTGTTTACATCACTTGATCTCTGGTCACTAAAACTTGACACCATCTTTCTTGATCCTGCTTTGAAGGACTAAGTAGAAAATACAGCTTTTGTTTCTTTGTTAGTAAACATGATGTGAATTCAAGCAAATTAGAGGGGTAGAAGACAACCACAACAAATAGACTACCCCCTGTCAGTGCATAAATGCTCTTGACAATGTGCTTTTCCTGCCTTTTTTAATCCAGCTTTTGACACTGGCTTCCTAATCCATTCCTGTCTTGATGCTGATGTGTTTCAGATATTTGAAGGCAAACTGTTCCCCCGCTTACTATCTTTTTCCAACTCCACGCTTCAGTAGTTTTGCTTTCTCTGAATTACTTTGTCTATATTATCTGGGATTTGACTTTTCTACCAGTAAATAGTCCATACACTGTCTCAAATGTTACACGCATGCTTTTTCATATGTACTTTCTCTTTCTCTAACTACAGATACAATTTTTCTTTTAATTTATTTGTTTGTAATATGTAAGGAATGCCAGGAAATTTGAAGAATATCAGCCAGGAGAGCTTATTCAGCTAGGCTGAGAAAGTGCTACTTATTGTAATGACATTCCTTTGTCCTGCATAGGAGATTCTTGGCGCTGCGCTTTCAGCACCTCTCACTGCCTACAAAGTTATATATGCCCTTCCCATGCTCACGATCAAGGAAGATAAAGGTAACCTTGCAGTAGCATCTTGCCAAAGCCTGTTTGATGTGTACCGTGCACTTAATACGTGTTGACTAATCTTTTTATCTGTTGTATCACTTTCTTTGTCAAGGAACTGGAGTGGTAACAAGTGTTCCCTCTGATTCTCCGGATGACATTGCAGCCCTGAGAGATTTGAAAAAAAAGCAGGTCAGTCTGGTAACTGAATTGTTTGTGTTTCCTTTCCACAGTGTGGAGGGTCAAAAATGGATGTCCAGTGGGTAAAATGAAACTCCCTTTAGTTGGAGTTTTGCCATCTCTAACTTTAAGTCAAAGTAGTTAAAAAATAAATGAAGGTAAGACCAGCTGGGCTGCAGTGGGTTTTTTATTCTCAAACTTCAAGAGTTTTGGTCAAGAATCGGTCAACTTCTGCTGCATGTTAAGGTATACAAGAGTACCAGTGAAATCGAAATAAATTCCTGTTGTGGAAATGACTACCAGAGATGAGATTAAGACCTCTGTATGAATTTCAGATGAGACTTAAAGTAGCTGTTGCTGTAACAGGTTCAAGAGAACATCAGTGTCTAAACAGCTATCCCTGACTATTGAGTTTTTGTCCCACTTGTTTTCAGGGTAGAGCAATAGTGGGTTTTTCTCTCTTTAAAATGTGGACAATTATCACCTGGAAATGGGATGGGGATTAAACACAGGTGTGAGAAGGAGGGAAGTGGCTTTGTCTGCTTTATAACAAATAATTATGTACAAGAAAGACCCTACGGGTAGATAAAAATGTTTAAATCTAGAAGATATTTCTTCTAACCATATTGCATTGTTTCTCCTTTAACTTTCAAAGGCTTTGAGGATGAAGTATGGCATCAAAGATGAAATGGTCCTGCCATTTGAACCGGTAAGTACACCCAAACGTGTCCATCTGCAGTACACATGACTTTGTATTCACTGACGAGAAATGTGCCAAGAACTGTGCCTGCCTTTTCCAGAACTTCTATTTAAAGTTGTCCTCAGCTGAAAGAACTGAAAAGTTGAGAGTAAAGTTTTCATGTTTTGCGAGAGTTGTACTATTTGGTGTGTTAGGGGTTGCAACCAAGATTTGTTATTCGATGCTATACTTCAGAGATAAAGGAAAGTAGTAATTTTTGTGGGAATTACTATTTTGAAGAAAGGATTGCATCATTATACTGATAACCTGGTGGTTGGTTAAAACTTAAGCCTTAATGGCCAGATCATTATTATTCTATGCAAAGAGCTCAAGTCCCTTACTATTGATGCAGGTTCATGGCTGAATCCGTTTTCATTAGAAAACATAGGGTACAGGTAAAGCCATCCCAGTGTTCTGCATTCCCCTTGCTTCCGCTCACTAGCTTCAGTACTGGTGCAGCTGGGGACCGGTGTTACTGCTTGTGGGAGGGCAGATCAGGAGTCACACTGGGGACTGCCAGGAATTTTTGATTCGATGAGTGGAATTGCACTAACACTTTGCAAGTCCTACGTAACTTGGTTAGTAATAGATGCCGCCGACTTACACACAGAGTAGGACAGTGCAGTACAAGTTCTACATTAGCCCTAACACCTGCTTCTGCTGCCATTAGGGTTCTTTCTTTAATGTTGCTTTTGGCCAAGGTACCATGCAGCGCAGGCACCTTCAGGTAACAAGTAATAACTGCCTTTTTTCCCCTTCATAACCTCTGGTTCAGACTCCCATGTCACTGCTGGGACTGCAAACCAAGCAAAATGTACTTGTCTGTCTCATTTATTGTGTCACTTCTAGTGAAGCTTGTGAAATCCAGGAAACAAATCTTTGTGTAGATTTTATTACACTGAGATAATTTGAACTGAATATCTGAGACGGTTTTGTTAATTCCCAGGTGCCCATCATTGAAATCCCAGGCTATGGCAACCTTTGTGCTCCATCAATCTGTGACGAGCTCAAAATCCAGAGCCAGAACGACAGAGAGAAACTTGCTGAGGCCAAGGAGAGAGTCTACCTGAGAGGATTTTATGAGGGAGTAAGTAATAAAAGATTTTTATAAGTGTTTTCTTGCTGAGTTTGATTAGGAGGAAAAAGTGTATAAAGATCAAGAATTTAAAAAAAAGACTGCAAGAAAGAAGGTGAGTTTTTTTCTTTTTTCCCCAGACCATTTCTAGTTTAGGCTTCTCCTGCAGTCAGGTTCTGCAGTTGGAGGAGTTGGGTAGAACTGAAGAAGGAGAATGGAGTATGACTGCAAACTGAGACTTAGAATCTGGGTTTCTAGCAAGTGATCATGTTCTGGGGAGTTGATCAGTTTTGTTACAAATGCTGATTTGGAAACTGGTATGAACAGAGCGATGTGTTGGTGTGTGATGTGGGTTGTTTTTTAAAATCTCCTGGTTTTACTTGTGTAATGGCTTACTATGTTGTATTCCTCAGCTGTTTTCTTGTAAGCCGACAACAATTTTTATTTCTGACTAGCTGTGTTGGATTGCCTATGTGCATGCTGACATGTACACAAATGCATTTTGGGTAAAGATGACCATCTGTTTAATGAAAAAAAGCAAACAACTAATCCCTGTATTCCTATTTTTTGCATGTCAAAGACTACAGTAACTACTGGTTTTTTTGATCTAAAGAGCTATTGCACCTATTTCTGGTTAATTAAAAAAAACCAAATCGACTCTGACCCATCTGTTGCAGGTAATGTTGGTGGATGGATTCAAAGGACAAAAAGTTCAAGATGTCAAGAAGCTTATTCAGAAGATGATGGTGGATAACGTATGTGGTAGTATGCACACAGCTGCTTTTACATTATCCATTTTATCTTTTTCACAGTAGCTGAGTTGCTGAAGAAAGCTCTCTGTTTCGGTTCTGCCGTCCTCTTAGAGGTGCTTTGGATAGCTACAGAGTACAAAATACTGATAAAAGAAGGACCTTGTGTTCTTGGACTAAGGGAGATGAATGGTTTAATTGAGACCTCTTATTCCCTGTTTCATTCTGTCACCTTGTCTAGGAAATATTTTGGTGGTTTGATTTAATCTTTGATAAAGTTGGGAAGATACTGGAAGTGTAAGATCCCAATTGTCAGTCTCTTCCAAGCCTGCCAATAACGTGCCGACGCCTCACTTCTGGGGTTCCTCCTGCAGAGAAGGAAGAGTAGTAAATGAACAATGATCGTGTCATCTCTTTAATAAGATTTTCCTGATGAGGACTGGAAGTGAGAGAGGCTTCGGTTATTTAGTCAATATTCCCTTGTGGTTGCAGCATTGTTATGTTCAGATTATAATATAACGCTTCGTCCTGTTTGATCCCACATCAGAATATGTGGTTTGTGAAGGTAGCATTAAAGTTCACCGTTACATTCTTTTTTACCCTCACTGTCGTGTCATCCCCCTCTCCCCACCCTCGGGTTTTTTTTGGTAGCTGTTTTAATCAGTAGGGGCATAGTCAATGAGTAGTATTTTGTGCTTCTGTCCTCCCTTTTGTCATGCATGGAGACATTCTTTACAAAACTATACGAACTGATAGCTCAGAGAAGTGCATAGTCAAGTGTTGTCCTCATTTTACTAAAGTGAATACTGAGGCAGAACTGTGCAGTGGTGAAAGCCATGCAATAAATGCTGTAAAACAGATTAGAAGAGAAAGGATGTATTTTGGTAAGATGTGAGGATTTTCGAGACTTTGCTAAGTACTTAAATCTTAGCTTTTATTGCCCTTTTAACTCTTAGGATGAGGCCATGATTTATATGGAACCTGAGAAACAAGTTATGTCGAGGTCTGCTGATGAATGTGTCGTGGCCCTTTGTGACCAATGGTAAGTGAAGTAAAGCTGTGGTTATAAAGTTACTGCCAAATTATATCCTACTTGTGGATTGCTGTATTACAATAAACTTTTCCTGACTGTAGGTATTTAGACTATGGGGAGGTGACCTGGAAGAAACAGGCATCAGAGTGCTTGAAACATCTAGAGACGTAAGTTATAAATGTGGATGTAAAGGGGAGGGATGGCTTGCTGCTGCTAGTGGTGGTCTAAGAGGGCTGAGAGGAGTAATCAGTAATAGCTTATTTCTTACAGGTTTTGTGAAGAGACTAGGAGAAATTTTGAAGCTACTTTAGGTTGGCTACAAGAGCATGCATGCTCCAGGACGTATGGCTTAGGTAGGCAAAACACTCCTTTTCTCACTCAGTGCTTCATGAGGATGGTACTCATCATTTCATTTGGAGGCTTAAGGGCTATCTAGAATCCAAAAAATATTTATTTGTTTAAGTGTAGAACAGATTTATCCAACACTATGTATGTCTTGATCCAGCATCCTGGAGAAGGCACACTTTCTTGAAAACGTGTGTGGCCAGGGGTAATTTTATTTTTGCATTACTGCTGTGATTCTATGCAGCATCTCTGTAGGTAGCTTTTTGTCTGGGCTGTTGGTTTGGAAGGGACCTCAGAAGAAGGTGCTAATACCATTTCTTGGGTGTTCTCCTTATGTTCTGACTAGCCTTCATCTTGTGTAGCCTGTGACATAGGACAACTGTTATAAATGCGTTATAATACACAGCAAACCATTAAGAGCTGGAATTTGTTTGACAGTTGTGTTAAGAATCTGACTACACAAATAGCAAGTACTTTAATAAAATCTTCAAGTGCGTAAGTCGAGTCTTTAAAAAAAGGAATTTTAAAAGCATGAACATGAGTACTTGCATATATGTGTGTGTGTGTATGTTCCACTGAAAGTCATAAGCTGCTTTTGTATGCCTGAGTGTGGTGCTCGTGCATAGGGATGATGCTGACTGTGCCTGAGCCCTGGCTTCCATCTCTCCCAGGTACGCGGTTACCCTGGGACGAGCAGTGGCTGATAGAGTCTCTCTCCGACTCAACCATCTACATGGCCTATTACACAGTGGCTCATCTCTTACAGGGAGGTAACCTGCGGGGCCAAGGAGAATCTCCTCTAGGCATCAGGTGAGGAGAACGAATCATAAGTTTTCTTGTTTAATTAGGTGTGCTTACCTCATGAATTGTTCTTGACAAAGACTTGCCAAGCAGGCTGATTCTTTGCTTTCGTGTATAAAAGCTTCATTGTTAAAACTTAACCTGCAGTTAGC
This sequence comes from Dromas ardeola, assembly GCA_013398915.1. NCBI lineage: Eukaryota > Metazoa > Chordata > Aves > Charadriiformes > Dromadidae > Dromas > Dromas ardeola. Next base: position 1,376,627 of record VYZM01004604.1, on the reverse strand, counting down.
TAAGTTACAGCAAATCTGCAGAAGGGAAATAAGGAAAGAGAAAGGAGTATGGTGGCCAGAGGGAGAGGAGGAACATCCCTGAAAGCAGAACTGTATGCAGAGTAAATCACCTTTTTTAATACTTGTTAGACTTGCCTTAAAGTGGTCCTTTGCCAGGTGTTTTTGAGTGATTGGTTTCAGTGGCTGCTGAAGTGTGTCTGCTTATTGAGACTGCTTTGCAACTATAAAATGGTGTGTGCTTCCATGTACAAAGTGGGCAGGATTAGCGCTTAGTTTTGGTCACTGTGTTAAAAGTTGGTAACCCTCTTAGAACCTTAGAACCATCTTTTATCCACAACTCGTATGTGGAAACCTTCAAAGTAGGAGGGAGAGGGCATTTGTGCCAGAATACCTTCTAAGATTGCTCTGTGACCTCTTGGTTGGAGTGGTGGTGAACTTCCAGTGACACAGATCAGAGAGGTGAGAGGGTACAACTCACCTGGAATTGAAAAAGCCCACTACCAGTCTTGCCTTGAATCTTATGCTCTAATTCTGCATGTTTGAACAATTTTCCCGAGTGGTTTACACATTGGAACTGGAACTTGCCCTATTCAATGCTATAACTAATCTCAAAACCATTTCCAAAGTGAAGGTTCTTACAAACGGAAATAGTTCTGGAAGTCTTGTCAAGGTTTTAATTTTGGTTCAAACCCCTCTAATTATAGAGAGGCTGCCTACATACCAGTCATGTCTGGTAACAAACTTTTAAGTGAGCGTCCTGAGAACTGAATTATAGATTTGATCCATTTAAGTATATGGAATGAGAGCATACTCTTATGCAGGTAGATAACATCTTTCTTACAGTGTTAGCAAACACTTTTTACCAAGACTTACTCTGTGGGGTAAAGTAAACGGAGATTTTGTTTCTGATATTGGACTCGCTCATCTGATCTTAGACAAAGACCTGTGCACTCTTTGTCCATGTTTGCTCTGCTTATCAAATGGAGTATGTTGTGAGAGTGAATCAACGGTTTTAAGCTGTCTTATTCAAAATGCTGTGGAGTGTAAGAGGAGCTTTTACTGCCATCTCAATGTAGGACTAATTCTGTGCAGGGCACATCAAATGAGCAAGGAAGTTTGGGATTACATCTTCTTCAAGTCAGCTCCATTTCCTAAAACAGAGATTCCAAAAGAAAAGTTGGACAAGCTAAAGGACGAGTTTGAATTTTGGTATCCTGTGGATCTCAGAGTTTCTGGCAAAGATCTTGTTCCAAATCATCTGTCATACTACCTCTATAATCATGTGGCTATGTGGTCAGATCAAAGGTAAGTTTGGAGATAATATAAAGGAGATAAAGCTGGAGAGTTTGTAGTTCTGGTACATTTGCTAATGACTTTTTTGGACTGTACAACATTCAGAATTAAGTTGAAAATGTATTCTTTCATATTGCAGCTTTGTTACAGTTGTCTATAGTAGAGTTTATTGAAATTGAAGGCTTTTTACCGTTATTTCCCCTGTTTTTTCTAGAATCCTTTAAAGATTTTAAGATGCAAGATTCTTACATACAAATTCTAAGACATTGTTTAAAGCAAAACTGAAATCTAACTGCATGATATGACTTTAGTTGACTTGCTGAAATCCTGTCTGTTCTCAACACTGGAATTTTCGCATGTAGCATAATTGACATGGCAGTTTCCATCAGCTCCAGAGCACACCTAAGGATTTATATGTCCTAACTAAACAGTACCTTGGCTTGGTGCTTCTTTAGAGGATATGTGTAAAAACATATTGAATCCGCATTGGTGTATCTTTAGGGTTTTTTCTTCCTTTGGGAGTGGAGGGACTACTAAGTAGCACCACCTAGAGCTAAATCCAAAGGCAGCCGAAGTTGGTATTGGGGCAATTGATGCTAATTTTCCTTTCTGTTAGCTATCTATGGAGGCAGGAAATGCTCAGTTAGGTAGCCACATAAAAAAGCAAATGTGTAAAGGTAGAGAACAAATTTTAACTTCAGCTTTCATTGGCCTGTTTTATAAAAGTCAAATGTCTTTGGTAAGTATCTGCTCCTATGTATTTTCCAGTATTGAATCATGTTCCTGCACTGGGATTTTAAGTTACTTTATTATCATGAAGTTTTCTTTTACTTCTCAAAGATCATTAAAATAGTGTGTCCATATTCCCATGGACTATGCAGCACAGGTTGAGAGTTTTTGCTGGTCAGTGGTGCTTTTAGACAGATAAGATACCGTATTTGCATTCCCTTGAACCTTTATATCAGAGTTGAGAAAATGGCTTTTCCTATATACAGATTTATACATGTATAGTAAAGATGGTGGTGGGGAATTTCATATCTGCCTCCTGCATTGGTAGAGGTAGGTGGGACTTTGCTCTATCAAGTGCTGTTGGGCAGTGCCAGTCACTGGTCTTTAAATGTAGCTGAATAGAAGGTGGGGTAAATGAAATATAATTGTGGGTGCAATGCTCCCTGCTTGGCATTTCAGTCGTGATAATTCCTAACCCTTATATTGTAGTTCTTTCCATCTTCAGACACTCCTTTTTTTTAAGACACCCTCTAGGTATTTTTTTGAAGATTCCACTTAAGGTGTTCATCCCAAACTGGAACATAAAATGTTTGTTCTTTCTTTTAAAAAAGAAAAACGTACTTCCTTTGTCAAATGCTTTGTATCTTGTCTTGAAACAGAGAAAAATGGCCAGTAGCTGTGAGAGCAAATGGACATCTCCTCCTCAATTCTGAAAAGGTACAGTGAGGTTTTGTGTATGAGATTGCCTATTTTGACAAGCACAAAAGCTCTTGCCAGCCAGACTGGAAAAATCCTTCTTGGAATTTAAGAGGAGGAAATAGTGAAAATTCTAGTTTCTTCATTAGTGCCCTCCAGTTTTTCATTAATCAGAGGTAAAGACCTGCCTTTCCTCCAATTCTGACTTACATTTTCCTTAAGTTAGCTCTTGTATAGCTTCACCAGTTTAGTAAAGATTTCAGTGCATTTCTGTTAAGTTTTAGGGTAATAGAGAATGTAGAATGATTTTTTTGACTAAATTTTAGCTTTGTTAAGCATTGGAGTAGGTGCAGTGAGGGGGCAAAGGTTAGTGCCAATAACTTGCTAATGTATGCAAGTTCTGAAATTGAATGTAATTGAATTTAAAAGTGCCTGAACCGGGGAATTAGGCCTTGGAGACTGTTCAATATGAAGCCAAAAACCCTCCACCGGAGTCCACCTTGAAAAATCAATGCAGGATGAGCTGAAAACTCCCAATTTTGTAGTACTTAAGTTTAATTCAGGTAACTTGTGGAATTAAATTTTGGTACCAGTTGTCCCATTTTTCGAAGCCTGACAAAGTCTAGTGTGGAACCCACACGATGCAGAAGGCAGCGACCGTTTCCCTGCAGCTGTGGTGGCCTTAGTTCTAACAACTCATGCAAATCTCAAGACAAGCTTGACACTCAGGAGCGAGATGAGTGCTTGCAAAGTTTAGTTTGCTCTTACTGTGATTCAGTTCAGATTTACCAAATTGCTTTTGCTACGATTCATAAGAAAATGCTTTCGCAGTGGTTCGCCCCAAACCCTTGTTGTGTCTGTCTTGCTTATCCAACGACAAAATGGATGTGAGAGAAAACAGACTCCTCTATTTCTTTCAGATGTCTAAATCCACAGGCAACTTTCTTACCCTAACTCAAGCTGTTGACAAGTTTTCTGCAGACGGTAAGTATATTATGGCCTGTATCACGTTTTCAATTATGCCAAAATGACTAAAATTAGTGTTTTGCTCTCAAAGGAGCAGTGGGTTTATTGGAGTAATGAATTGCACTAAATCTAGTGTTTACCACCTGCTTTTGTTTGAAAAGCTGAACTCTGTTTAGAAAATTGGGATGCATGTTAGCACAACATCTGTTTCAGCCAGGAACTGCGCCTGGTGTTGAGAGCTCCTAGAGGGTCTGTGTTTCATTCTTCCATGTTCGCTTAAGAGATCAGAACATAAGGCACGCACTGTGGCTGCCCACTGTGTGTGTACGTGCACGCCCTGGTTCCTTCTTGCATGCTCTTGTGTTTTGGACAGTGATTGTACTGGTCTCCTGGTTCCTGGTGTCAGTCTGCTTTGCTTCCCAAGGAGGGCAGTGCACCTCTCCTGGGTAAAGGGCATCCTTTGGGACATCTCTTTCTAGCTGGCCAGGCAGTTTGTAAATTCACTTTGCATTTTATTAACTCCTAATGAAAAGCTAGTTGTAATTCACTTTGAGTCCCATGCCTCCTGCATCTCTATCTACCAGCCCATTGCATGCTGGCCGTGTTAGCTGGTCCAGTTTCTTGCAGGTATGCGTTTAGCCTTGGCCGATGCTGGAGACACTGTTGAAGATGCCAACTTTGTGGAAGCCATGGCAGATGCTGGTATTCTTCGTCTCTACACATGGGTGGAGTGGGTAAAGGAGATGATTGCAAACAGAGACAGTCTAAGAAGTGGTCCTGCCAACACCTTCAACGACAGAGTCTTTGCCAGGTACTGTACAAAGGCTAATATACAGATGGTCAATTTTTTTTCTTGCAAGGAGCATCTCTGTAGTTACTTTTTTTTCCCTGCAAATTAATGAATTCCATAAAACAAAACAAAAGGTTATGTGATTGTGCTGCACTGGTGACATTGATGGTGGTGTTTTACACAGTGCTGTCATTGTGCGGGGCAGACTCCAATATTGATGTTCCCACTTCCCTTCCCTCCCTAGTGAGATGAATGCAGGCATAATGAAGACAGACCAAAATTATGAGAAGATGATGTTTAAGGAAGCTCTGAAAACTGGCTTCTTTGAATTTCAGGTAGGAGGTATCTTCTTAGGTATTTATTACTTTGTGGATTTCTTTTGATCCTGATGTCTCTGGTCCTTGATTGTACAGCTGAATTGGATTCAGAATTGTGCCAAGAAACAAGAGTACTTTAATGGAATAAATCTGAAATTATAAAGGTCTGCTTGGGTCGTTTTGACAAAGGTCCAGAGGGAGACAACCGTGATGCTGCGAATAGTCCTGATATCTAGTATGAGCAAAAAGCTGCTTAAAAAAGACACTATTAAAAAGTGTTTCCTTTCTTTAGCCCCTTTGTAATAAGGAACTCTTCATAAGGAATTCAGATAATACATCAACAAAATTGTTTGGAAGCAGAGTGCTTTTTGATATATTCCATAAACCGTGTCTCCAGAGTGTCTGCTGAACCATGCCACTTTACTTAATGAATTACAGAGACTCCTTCATGTGGCTCCTTTATGATATTCAGGAATATGATTAAGTAGGCTGAATTATATGTGTAATGATAGGTCATGTTCATTGTCTTTTTCTTAGTACTTATTAGTATCTTATGCAAGCTATTTGCGATGATCGTACCTGATACACAGTTGTGGATATTTTTGCCTTTTATGTCTGTGCCAATAAACACTTTTTTTAAAGTACCATATTATTGCAAAAATCAAATGTCCAACAGCCAGATTCACACTCAGGTTCTTCAGAAAAGTACAGTTCTTGTAATAATCCATTGTTGACTTCTAAGCTGCTTACATTCTAAAGACATATTAGAGCAAGGAATTGTGTGTGTTTTCTTCTAATTGTTTCCCCCTGGCGGTTGGAGTGTGTTAATGGTGGTTGCGTTGGCTGTCTTTCAGGCAGCAAAAGACAAATACCGTGAGCTGGCGATAGAAGGAATGCACAGAGAGTTGGTGTTCCAGTTTATTGAAGTCCAGACTCTGCTATTGGCTCCTATCTGTCCCCACCTTTGTGAGCACATCTGGTCACTGCTGGGAAAGGTACTAAAGTCTTAGTCTTATAATTTGATTTGGATCTAAGCTTTTACTGATTTTTAGTAAGGCTTGTATCAGGCTTATGGATGTCTTTCATATGCAAGTAGAAGAAACATATGTCTTACAATATGAAGAACCATAATAGCTGATTGTCCATAGGACAGTGAACATATGGAGTGAGCCTCTTACTGTGATGGTACATGAAACTTTAATACAAGTCACTTTGGTTGTGGACTCACAAAGAGGTGATCTAAAATTAACCCAAATAATGCAATATTCCTACACTTACGCATGAAACTTAGTTGGTTTTTTGTTAATTGCCTTGTGCTTGTAGATGAAGTTATGTAGCTATATGTCAGGTGTAATTGTACGTATAGTCCTTAACACATTGCAAATAAATGCTTGTTGGCTGTATGCTTACTCCTTTACAACCTGGCTATAGGTGGGTGCTCACTGGGGTTCACACTGTCTTAACTCCAGTTTCCAGCCAAGCTATAATGGCTTGAAAAACCACCAGATAGTGATGTATTTTCCTCTCGGTGCATGTCACTTCTCCCTTTCTTCCAAGCCTGGCTCCATCATGAGTGCCTCTTGGCCGATAGCGGGTCCTGTGGATGAGGTGTTAATTCGCTCCTCTCAGTACCTGATGGAAGCAGCTCATGACCTCCGCCTCCGCCTCAAGAACTACATGGCACCCGTGAAAGGAAAGGTGGAGTGTACTGGGTCATCTTTCTAAGTGTGCGCACTTGATAATTCCCTATTGCCGTAGGACTCCTTCCTAACTCTTGTTCTTTGCTTCCTTAGAAAAGTAGTAAAGAACCTGCCCAGAAGCCTTCTCACTGTACCATCTACGTGGCAAAGAACTACCCACCATGGCAACACACCACCTTATCGCTTCTGCACAAGCACTACCAGGTGGTCATCCTGTCCTGTTTCTTTGGGCTGCTTAACTGCTTCCTTGTGGGCTCTTTTTTTCTGTCTGTAAAAAGCTCATAAGCAGTAATTTGTTACTAAATTATTTAAATATAAAGCAAGATAGTTTTACTTTTCTTTATCTTTTTATAACTGTCCAGTAAATTTTGGTGCTTAATGAAAATGTCCCAAGGAATGTCATTGATTTGACAGTATGATTTCATTGTTTTTTGACAATCAGAGTAAAAAGCGGCCCGTGTCCTGTTATTTTTTTCATTTTTAAGTGGATAGCTTTTAAAATACTCTTCGCAAGTATATTTCTGAGGAGACATTGTTGACTGACATATTAATGCTGCCTTACTATGCAAATGGGCTCAGAAGCGTTATTTTGGTCCTTGAATAGGTGTAAACTATTCAGTGATGTTACAAGAAATATGTTGAATGGAATATGTCAGTCAGAAGAAATAAGCTTTTCTGAAAGCAGAAGAATCTGTGCTTCGGACATGGGGCTACTGAGGAGAGTGGCTTTTGGCCTCCTGAGGAACCATCTTTCTTGGCTTGAACAAACCGATGTTGTAGCTGATAGATTAGAGAGTCATGACTTGTGGCATTGAGATAAACCAACCTTCCTCATGTGAAATTTGGTTTTGGGGCATTCTATAGGCTTTTTTTCTGCATTGGTGTTAAAATCTGCTGTTTAGTGTGATGCACTAAATAGGATTGTTGCAAATATCTAAATTTTGGGTGTAAAACCCCAAAAGTTCAGGAAACTAGTGCTTAAAAATGTGCTTGTGATAAGGTTTAAATGTAGATTTTAAATGGATTCTGGTAGAAAATTTAAGTATTAATACATAGTCACGGGAAAGAATAAAGAAAAAGTAGAATAATACTGAGTTGCCTGAATGGCAGTAGTTATCTGGGGTTTTTGTCAAAGATTTAAAATACGACTTTTAAAATGTTTCACAGGGATGGGAAAATTACTATATGTGGAATCAATGATGATGACAAACCTTGCTGGTATTTATGGAAAAGCACAAAGGATGTATGATATTAAAGGGCAAGGTTTTTTACTGATACCTATACTTTTTAATGGATGTTCACCAATGTTTAGGTCAGTGGAGGTCACCTGCCAGACAATAAAGTAATTGCCAGTGAGCTTAACGCCCTGCCGGAGCTGAAGAAGTATATGAAGAAGGTTATGCCTTTTGTTGCCATGATTAAGGTAAGTGTCAGAGGGACAGTTCTTGTACAGAAAAAGCTTTTGTGACTGAAACATGTCAGACGAAGGCAATGACAATCTGTAACTTTGTGCCACAGGTATTGTTTCCTTTATTTCATTCCTGGATCTCCTACTAACTTTTGACTTTAGTCTGTATCCTGCTCCTTGATCATCATGTTTTTATTTATAAACTTCGACACCTCTGGAAGAAAGATATAATAAAAATGTCTCTATGTGAATTGGCCCAGTGAACTCATGGTCTCGTTGAGGCTTGGTCATTTGTGTATTTTGCAGGTTGTACAATCTGTGCCTCAAATACAAGTGGATTTCTCTATGCATTGCAGTTGATTTTTCCAGTTTTTCATGAGAATAAGGTGTTGCTTTGGAGACATAAAAATGCTTAGAAAGTTAAGAACAAGGTTAGAGATAATTATGTTACATTTAAGGGAGGAAAAAAGGGACTCTTCTGAGCCCTAAATGAAATTAAGAATTTTCTGTATCGTTCTTATGTTTTTGTTACTAATATTCTGATATTTCATTGTTATTTTCCCAGAGTCATGCAAGCCTATGAAAATCTTGGCTTGCATTTTCTTTTAAGAAACTTTTTTGTGCTTGTGGTTGCAGATACATCATAATTCAATAAAAATTCAATACATCAACTAGGAAGGCTCAAGAAGCAAAGAATAAGCAAAATCTTAAATAAAAAAAAGGGGGGGTGGAGTAGGGTTTAAAAGTATTTTGACTTCTACTCATGATCTGTAGAAGTTGAGAGGGATTAGTAACGGAAAAAATCTTTCTCCTTAAGCTTTAGCTTGATTTTTAAAATGCATGTACTAATGTCTTCAATTTGTAGGCTTTGCCATATTTTATAAATGGAGGTGCTCTTTTGCCGCCTCTCTAGGGTTATTCTAATTGTTCCTTTTCGTGGTAGCTCAGAAGCCTTCAGAGGAAGAGGGAGCAGAAAGCAGCTATGGTGCTTCCTGCATAAGTGAAGTGTGTAAAGAGCCATAGTGATGTGTAGATCAACCGAGAGAGTTGGAAAAGGTCAGACGAGCTTTCAGTCCTGCGGGTGTGTTAGGGCTGAAACAGCCCTGGTGTTTGATGTCCTCAGTCTGGCAGCAGTTAGTGCTCCTGGTGCACGCAGGGCGGCGGTGGGTCGGCGTGCTGAGGCATACCTAGTCATCCATCCTTTCGCTTTTGAAGAGCAGCTGGCAGTTTCACATAAAGACATAGAAACATTGGAGCTCAGACTGCCTAGATCAGTATGTTTTTCTCCGACACAATTATTCGGCAATTCCACTGTACAAGGAGCATTTCTGCTTGTGCTTCCTATTCATCAAAGGAGAGCTTAAACGTAGAAGAAATTTTGTGATTTCCAAAGGGAAGCAATTCAGAGTTAATGCAGGGAATCCTTCCCATTAAACTGACAAGGAAAGCAGGAAACCACAACTGTGCCGAGTCTGACAAAGCAGAGCTTCAAAGCAGACAGCTGGCTCAGCATGTGAAAACAAGAAAGGGACAGATTAAATTCTGAAGAGGAAGTTCTGTTTTAGTAAAAAAAAAAAATAATAAAAAATTCACATGGTTTTTATATTGCCTGTAATACTTTGTCTCTTGTGAATGTTGCTGTTGGCTTCCTGGACTAATTAAGTTACTTTTATGTTAACATATAAAGTAGTTGTTATTTCCCTGAAGAGAACTTGTTTTACAACTGCTGTGAACATGTCCAGTTGTTGTCTACTCCTCCTTTATTTTAAACTAGGTCATAAGACTGAATTTCCTGCTGTGAAATACCACTGAAGTGCTGACTTATTTTGTGAATTCTCAACCTGCGCATTAAGTAGGGATTATAAATAACTGTGAATGTCAAACACCTTTTCAATTCTATATTAAAAATGTGTTCTAATTGCTCTTACTCCTCCCATCAGTGTCACTAATTCCCTGTAGAAGAAACCATGTTACAAGAAAATTATTGCTGCTGCTGCGTTAGCATGTTGTGCCAGCAGAGAGCTGTCATATTTAAAAGCTTATTCTTTTCATGACTAGTGTAGATAGTTTGCCATTTTGAAGCATCATTTTACTTGCAGTGTTTAGCGGGGTTTAACCCTTTTTTTAAATTATTTTTTTATTTTTTTCCTTTGCCAGGAAAATCTGGAGAAGAATGGATCACGTGTTCTTGATCTGGAACTGGAATTTGATGAACGTGCAGTGCTCATGGAGAATATTGTCTATTTGACAAATTCCCTGGAGGTTGGTATATACTTGGCATATTCATTGCTTGGTGCTGATTGGGACAGCTGGAGGCCCAGCCTTTCCTAAGGCCCTGAGCCTGCTTACATGAACTGCTGGGTGGATGTTGTTCACGTAATAGGTTTTTTTATCAGCTTTCTGTATTTTGATCTTGCTGTTTAAATTTGTCAAATATAGGTGTAGAAATCTGTTCAATACAGACATGAGGCACCGGTAGGTGTGTGGTATACAGACATGTTCCCCCAAAACAGAGGTGGGTTTTACTGCAGTACTGGTTGTTTCTGTGATTGTAAAGTCCAGTGACACTTTGAAGAGACATTTTTCGCTGAGCCAACCAGTGTCTTATGTTTTTTCAGCTAAAGAAATGAGGAGATGTTTCAAGGCATTAATGGTAAGAATGATCAGAGTCCTTAGCCTTGTATCCTTGGACTCTGACGATGGCATGTTCACCGTAGCAGATTACCCTGCCTTCTTCAAGGGGCAGGTTCTGGGCAGGGCTTTTAAAAACTATGGTATATAGTAAAATGGATGTCAGTCTAGTAGCAGTTATGCTGCTTCTTATGCTAACCAGAATTTGGTTCAATAGACAATATGTTAATGAGGGGACAGCTCAGACAGGTTTATGTAACAAAAAAACCCAAACACAAAACAAAATAAAAAACCCGACACCCCCCCCCCCGGCAATCAAACCAAACCAAAACCCAAAACCCCTATAAACTGAAAATACATATATATTGCAAAATGTCATTTTGTAACCTCTACAGTATGACAAAAATATGTTTTTATTGGACTCTATTTACTTTTTAACTTTATTGGATCTGTTAAACAAACAGTGGATCTTTCATGCGGGAGAATCCAGAGAAACTCGAGATCTGGGCTATGAAATTTCCTGCAGCTTAACAGGAACGGTCAAGTTCTGCAGCAGGGCAGAATTGCCCCACATTTCTCTACAAGCTGGAGCTGTCTGGCCATCAGCTCTGCCTCAAAGAACTTTGGGGTTACTGTGGCCCTGTCAAGATTAATATAAAGGTAACGTGAGTGTGCTGTCACCGCAGATGAGCCACGCTGCGTGCTGACCTGCATTAGGAGTTACCCGTATAGGATATGATTTGGCAAGTCAAGGGAGGTCATCCATCTCCCCTCAGCTCTGCTGAGCCCGATTCAGAGTGTGTCAGTGCTGTGTCCCCCTCTCACCCTCCCCCTCTCCACAGCCCCAGTTTAACGAGGTTTTGAGGAGTTGGGGCTGTTGAGCAGAGGAGCATCGAGATGGCTGAGGGAGCCTCGAGTGCACGGCCTCCAGCTGAGGCTGAAGGAGGTGGGCTTGGCGAGGGTGGCCGAGGGAAGGTCTCAGAGAAATCTGCTGCTGCTTAGGGTCACAAAGACGATAAAGTCAACCTCTTTCTTGGCTGTGGGCTGACAGTCAAACAAGGGGCAGTAACTGGGGGTTACTGCTGGAGGTGCGGCTTGTGAGGCTGAGGTGGGACACGAGGAGAGGTGTTTGCGAGGGCAGCGGGTAGTGTTGGAGCAGGCTGCACGCGGAGGCCACGGCATCTCCATCCTCAGAGGTGGACTTGGTCCAGTGTGGGCAGTAGTCCCACTTAGGGCAGGGAGAAGGTGACCCTCAGAGGTCCTTCCCAAACAATATGTTGTGATACTGGGTGTGCTAATGTTGCCTTATGCCAAGGCACGTTTACTTTCCACTTTACTATGTGAACAATTGTTTGATAAGCCTGGTAACTCCTGTTGTTCCCTCCAAAGCGATTAAGCTCCTGGGTTTTTTGTCTCTCTTCTCCCTCCCCCCCCTTTTTTTTTTTAAACAGCTGGATCACATTGAAGTGAAGTTCGCGTCTGAAGCAGAAGATAAAATAAAAGAAGACTGCTGTCCTGGAAAACCATTTTCCACATTCAGAACTGAGGTAAGATTAGAAATTCTGATACCAGAGGTCTGAAAACTTAATTAAGAAAAACAAACCAACAAATAAAAGCAAATATGTAATTTAAAAACTTGAATCAGACATGAACATTGGATTTTTTTGCCTTTGATCCAACAGCCCTTCAAAACAAGAAACATCTCCTGAAGCAATTTTTTTTTTTTTCTTCCTCCATGCAGAGCCCTAAACGTGACTGCGATTGCACCTTAGCTTTAAGGCTCTTCCAGCCAGCACAGTTTAATGATTTGACCTGAAGACTGTTAAAAACACATGACCTGAGCACGAGCATATTCTGTATTTGTTTCTTTCAGCGTATGCCTCAACTACCACTCTTTAGATACGGTAGACTGTATTCTAGTTAAAACACAGGCCGCAAATAGAGAATTGAGAAGGTCTTGTGCAAGTATGGCTGGATCTCACTTCACCACTGTTATTTAACAATTGTTGTGTTGCTTATGATACTTGTTTTAAGGTATTATAAATTTCCGTGTGAAACTTTGTATGACTTGTTTGCTGAATCCTAAAGTGTTTTTTAATACTTTCTACGTTTTTCCGTTAGTTTATGCCAGGCTAATAAATGGCATTCAGTTGCATAAAACTAAAACCTTTCAAAAGTATTCTTACAGCTGTGTCATGGACTCTTGGAAGAATTAGTGAGTAATGTGTAAGATTAGTGAAACTCGGCAACAGTGATATCATGTGTGAATATTTCTAGCTCTAATACTTTTCAAAAGTTAAAATTTGATTGATTTCCCTAACTATGTCCTAAAAACTTGCGTATACTGTGGCTTATGTGTTGGAGAGTTGTGCAAGAGGTGCGCTTGCATTCTGCCACTGGCAGTCAGTGTTTCCAAATGATGTTTATCCATCCAGAATATTTGTTGTTAGGTGATGTTTATTTGTTTTAGTTTCAGGTTTCCTCTGAGGCTTGGATCACAAATACAGATTCTCCTTTAACGTTTGTATTAACTTTCTTACAGCCCAGTGTGTCTGTATTTTTGGTGAACCCTCAACCATCAAATGGCCACTTCTCGACAAAAATTGAAATCCGGCAAGGAGACAACAGAGAGACAGTGATCAGACGCTTAATGAAGATGGACAGAGGAATCAAAGGTAAAATACTGGCACAGACCTACAGCTGTCACACGCTGATTAGATCAATGTTTCCAGGAGAGAAGTGGAAACAAAGCTGCTGAAGTTTGTGCTGCTGTCATGGATGCTTAGAAAGGAGCGAGAAGTTTTATGTTTAAATGAACAAGGAAAGAGATAACCTGCAAATAGGCAGGCTTTTTTATGGGTTTTCCTCATTAGTCATTTGTTCTGCCACTGATAACACCGAAACCTAGTTTCAACCAGAGATTAACATGGATTTTGTTTCCCCTTGTGCTTTGAATTTCCAAGAAAAAGAGTTAGTCCCAAACTGGTTATAGGCAGCTTCTGCCACTTCTATTTCGGACCCCAGGGCTGAAAAAAAATTTATCAAATTTATTTTTCTATTTAGCCTAAGGTGAATTAATTTAACAATTGCTACGTTGGCTCCTAATAATTTTTGTCCTGGTTTATAGTGGAAATACTATGGAAAACACTTGTGGAAAAACACTTAAAACTGGGATTACCATTGTTTATGGCAAACTCAAACTTGCAACCTCTGTGGGAACTAGTTTAATATTCCTCTTGAATCCTCTGAGCTATTTATTCCCTCTCTACTCTTGTATTCTTTATGCACTAATGCTTTATTTCGGCTGTTAAACATTGAACCCTGCAGTGGTAAGAGAGACAATAAGTACTGGAAGAGTTTCTTTGAGAGCTCCCAGTCCATGGCAATAGCAGATTCCATCCTGAAAGCATTAAGACAAAAGCATTTCATCACCCCTGAACCTGACTTGGCATTTCAGCTGTGGTAGTGCTGCCTGTTCCATGCCCTGGTGTCAGGGGACCCGCGCGAGAGCAGCCGGGGAGCCAGTCCTTGCCCCTGCATCTGACGGCGCCACCGACAGAAGCTGGTGCCCCGGTGGTGCAGCCATGGCTCCGATAAAGGTCTCCAGGCAGAGCTTGGGGACCTGCTTTTGCTATGGCGTATTTCCTTAGAGCATGTCGGTCGAGTGCTCTGCAGTGGCTGGTGTGCTGTGGTTTAGGAACCTGAATTCCATCATAGGAAAAAATCCAACTCTGTGGAGGTTCCTTTTGTTTGGCAACAGTCCTGGGATTGCTGCCCATAATTACTTTGCCTCTTGCGTTGCTTTCTGAACAGTTTTCTGCCTAGTAACTTTATGCAGGGCTATTAAGTCGCTGTGTAAATTCTAGAGGTGATGTGCACTGACAAGACAGGAGAGGAGAGGTGCTGTTTTCATCTTTGTCACTGTCTCGTTGTGTGGCACTGAAAAAATCTTGGTGTCTTGGTTTTTGCCTAGTTGCAGTTGGAATAAAAGCTACCTCTTAGGGGTGCTGCGACAGTCAGTTCAAATGTTTGTGGGATCTTGACAGTCTAAAGGTGGTCTTTGTACGTAGGAGTATTTCAGAGTGGGTGCTCTTCCTCAGTTTTCTTGGAAATAAGCAAATTTTCTAGCCTACTTGTTGATAATTTTAGTATTCTTCACTTCTCCACCTGCTTGGAAAGATATTTTAGGAAAACACAGAATAGTGTGGTAAAATTTCATGTTAGACATTGTTGTAACAAGGGTTAAGTTTCTGGCCAGTGTAAAGAAAGAAAATAGCTTTCTTAAAGGAGCAGCAGCTGTGTTTTTGTTGAAGAATGCAGGAATTAAGAATCAAAGAAATCTGAAGCACTGTGAGCTGTGTATAAAAGGAAAACAGGACCTTATCCAAAGGCTTGCGACAGCAAAGTCATTTCTTCTTTCTGTATCTTTCAACAGCTTGTGTTTATATTGATGTTTAGCTGTAGAACAAAGACAACTGCTCACTGATGATGGAGCACACAGAGAGGGATTTATGATGAAGAATGTAGCAAAATACCGTTTAGGGAAGTGCGCTGTATGGATAGTAGATGTGTGTGCATATCTGCTACCCTTCTGCGAGGTGGATATTTTGAAGTAATTGAAAACAAGTGAGATGAAGCAGTGACGACTCCTCACTTTGCCTTTTCCAGAAGGTATCACTGTGCTGTTGGCACGCAAGGGCCAGAAGGTTGTACTTGGAGAAAGGCTTGGCTCAAAGATCCCATGCTTCCTAAAGACTTTTCTTGGGCTGCTTAGCAGTCTATACTAGTGTGCATTTTAACAGGGAATTCTATTTAAAACAACTCTTACCTTCCCCTTTCTCCCAGTCTCTGAAATTAATTTCCTCAGAAAATGATACCATAACTGTTCAGTTACTCACAGCTGTCCCAAAACCAGATAAGGCAAATTTAGTGCTTAGTGTGGTATCGGGAGTTGGTATTTCTGTGTGGTTTACCCCCATTTCTGCTGGTAATTTGCTATGTAACCACTGAATGACATCTTTGTAGTGGGTGTAAATATTAACATGAATGGTATTCCTGAGAGAATGTATGTCCTCGGAGTAGATATTTTAAAGTACCAAGTATTAAGTGTTGTTTTGATTAGTTCAGTTGATGCTGTAGCTTGTGTGTAGGTCCTGTAGCCTGACCAGCCAGTCTCTCTACTGCAGATCTCTCTAAAGTGAAGCTGATGAGGTTTGATGATCCTGTGCTTGGGCCACGCCGTGTTCCTGTCCTTGGCAAAGAAGAAGCGGAGAAAACGCCTATTCTGGAGCAAGCCATCTTCCACATCGACCTGGGCGAGAAGCACGTTCGCATTACTGAGAATGGCCTGACAAAGGACATTGGTGACACAATTGTTTATCTAGTTCATTAAACTGGCGCATACCTGGCTTGGTCCCTGGCAGTGAGGAAGTTCATAGAGTGACTTTGAAAGCATCTGTACTGAACAAAGATGAGAATTTGTTCTAGAAAAAGAAAGCCCACCCAAATCAACCTAATATTGCATGCAAGTTCACCCCTACTCTTTTAAACATGGATATAATAAAATTATTTTCCTCTGGCCTTTTGGCTTTTCTTCAAAAGAAACTGTTATCCTGAATGCTAATGTGGCGGATCTTCCTTTTCATCTGTGGCCAGTGTTTTCAGAAGCAAACTAGAGTACCACACTTGTAATTCTGCTCCCTTCGAAATAGGCTGGGATCTGGGGAGAGAGGCTGGTTGTAAATCTCCTGTAATAGAGGGGGAAAAATTGCCTGCACACTTCTGTATTTTAGTTTTCAATGATGCAGGTGACTGGACACCATTAGGGCACTTCTACATGGGCTAGCAGTTCTGAAGAACTCTTAAGCAAGAGTTAAATACGAAGCTTCCATGATTCTCAGCTCTTAAAACAGGAGTGCCTGTGGCAAACACTGTTAAAGACTGACTTTTCCTTTCTTATTCTTTCATGAAACTATTCATAAATCTACTTTAAGTGGAAAGGTTAAGTGTTCTTTTCATAGATTTTTAAATTGATGGGTTTTGGTAACTTCAGGCCTATCACAGGCTGCTTTTTCCCTTTTTTGAGTCATGAATCAACCTTCAGGACTTCTGTCTGCAAATTGTTGAAGGTGGCTGGTGACGATCAGCATTCTTTGTTCTGCACTGTTGCTCTTTGGCAGTTTCACAATTCTTGATGCTCCATCTGGCTTAACATTTGAACTCCCGCTAATGATGGGTTACGGCGTGGGAGGGAAGAGCAGCACGAGAGCCTGGGACGGCGGTACCGAGAGCAGCAAACACCCCTGGCTGGGGGGGCTGTTTTCTTCTGCCCCTCCCTTTGTCATCCCTTTGAAAAGGCAGGGTTTGTTTGTGGTTATACAGGCGCAACACGAGGTTTCCTCTGCCGCTGCTGCTCCCCGGTCCCGCTAAGCAAATACTCCTGTGGTTCTCTAGAAAGGTTTGCTTCTCAAGAGAAAAGGTGATTCCATGGTCTAAGGCAGTTCCTGGGTGCTGGGGATGGGTAGGTGGAAGGGTGGAGGCTAAATGCTGCAGCTGCTGCAGGCTCTTGGGAGAAAAACTTTGCCAGCCCAACCCTGATGGGCCTTTTAAGCTGCTGGAATAGCGAGGGGCCAGGGTCTGTCTGTGGTGGCAGAGGGCTCTGCTCGCTGGTGCAGGCGAGCTCGTCCCGCGGTGCTCTGCACCGGTGGCAGCTGCGGAGCTGCCTCGGAGCAGCCACTGGGAGAGCAGATCCCTGGCTGCAGCACGGCCCGGGGACCCGGAGACAAGGGGAAGGGTTGGCGGCTTCCAAGCAGGCTGAGGCAGGTGCAGGGTTTGCTCGTCTCCAGAGGAGAAGCTGACCCTGCGCAAGTGAGAGCAGAGGCGACGTGTTGTGGCACCGGAACCCTCGTGCTGCCCCTTGTAACTTGTCAGTGGATGCTCTTCCGCGTACCTGCATCTGGATCACCAGTGCTCCGCAGAGAGCACCCGAGCCTTGGGTGAAGCAAGCTGACCGGAAAGGTTTCCTTAATTTCCTTGTACAAAAGCACCTGTATTAGTTCCAGGAAGCAGGGATTACGGCAATAAAAATCTAATATATTGACAAAGCAGCAGGCAGATAATCTGAGCAGACAAAAATGAGTTCAGAGTTTCAGAACAATAAACATTGCTTCCTTACTCTTTCATAATCTGTGGGCTTTTTCCCTTCAGCAGCTGCCCAGAGAGCAAAGACTTTCCCCCAGCTGTTTGGGGGAGCTGGCTCATACAGTGGGGGGGGTGTGCTGTTTGGCTTGGGGTTTTTTTCTGCCATGAGGAGCAAGTTAAATAGTGGTGGTATTTCTTACAGTCTCAGTGTTCAAGTGAATGAGCCAAACTGATTGTTAATGAGCAAGATAGAGCTAAAAAGCTGGAATTTTTGTCTACAATGATGTGTTGGCTTCCAGGAGATGTCACTGCTACGCTGGTTCTTGTGCATTTTATCCCAATGAAAGGATAAAGAGGCTTTCTTGGTATTAGATTTCCCACTTCATTAACAAAATTCTGGCCTTACTTAGTAGTCTTCCTGTAATGATTTTGGCTAGAGAAATGTGGAAACAGAGCCTTTTTTCTCCTTTTTAATTGAGCCAGATTTTGGAGTATAGAAATCCACAGCCATAAAGAATGGGTTATTGCTGTTATTTCACAGCTCTCCCAGTTTCCTGCTGTGGCACCACAGGGTATTTCCTTGGCTTTCTGTGCCCTTCAGTCTTCCTCCTGTCAGGAGAAGGGGGGTGAGGGCCTGTCCCGGCGCTGGGGACCGGTGTGACGTCAGGGCGCAGAGCGTGGTGATGTCACAGGTGCTGCTGCCGCATGGCCACTCCTGTGCCCGCTGACGGCGTGAACGTCTCCGGTCCTGTCGCTGTTGGTTCTTTCCTGGGTAACGCCTGAGGACGGGACTTCTCTTGCTCTGGTCTCAAGTAAGGACTAAAGTTGGGAGCCCCTACGTCCCCTGTGTAACATTATACGTAATCTGGAATATGTACATTAAAAAAATCTGTATAGAAACCATATAGCTGATGAGAAATGAATGTTCGCTATTGCACTGTGAAATATCTCTGCAGCGAGGCTTGGGTAGGGCTCCTCTTACTCGGGAATTCAGTTCAAAGCAGCATATTAATCCCTCCAGGCCTCGCAGGCAGAGGAGAGAATTATTGACTCTGGGGCATTAGCAGAGTATCCAGAATCTGTATTTTGTTTAAAGCAGAAACAGTTACTCTTCAACAGCACCTTGCTGTGTTGGAAGGATTGCGTGACCTCTGCTGTGTTGTTTTTGGCAGGAGTGGGAGCAGTGGCGATGACTGTGTAAGAGCAGGAGATGCCCATGCGGGAGCTGCCGGGCGAGAGGCTGGTTTGGAACGGTCGCCGTTAGCATTTGTGCCGTCCTTCCGAGGATGCTGTCCACTCCTGTCCATCGGTTTTTGACCTGTCTGGGTGGCAGTGGCAGACCTTGGTGCTGTGGCGGAGCCGGCTCTTGGCTCCGTCGGGTTAATGTGACGGGACTGGAGGCGTCCTCAGCCTCCCCTTCCCTGGGGCCCCCGCTCCTGTCCCACGGGCGCTGCGGGGGTGTAAGAGCCCAAGGAGGGAGCGATGCCACCAGCACCCGACTGAAACCTTCCACACTGGAAGAACGGGACTTTGAAGTCCCTTCCAGTGACACGGTGACTGGCGTGGTGCGTTCCCAGAAGGGCTGGAGAGCTGATGGCAGCGCGGCTGTGAGCATCCGGGGGATGATGTGTGGTCACATGGCTGCGAGATGCTGAAGTCCTGATGGGTACCATAGTTTGCCCTGGCAGCACTGGTGCCCCACCACAGAGGCGGAGGGAGGTGGAGATGCGCTGGAGCCCAGCGGACAGGGAGACGTGGGAACAAACAAATCCTGGAAAGGGAACTTGCATAAAGTAAAGCAAAATGGTAGCACTGATCCCATGAGTCTTCCTTCCTCCTCCGCAAGGTCACTCCAAACACGTACAGTGTGTGTAATTAAAAACAGACAGAATCTTTTAATTTTGTGTGTTCTTGTTCCTTTCTCCAGTGCATAGCAAAGCACCAGGGGAGCCTGTGACGAGCCAGCCAGTGCTGCTGCTACCGTCACCACTGCCGTCGCCGCCACCTGCGGGGGTCGGACCACCGGCCTCGTCAATATCGGCCGCAACAAGGCAATTCGTACGAGTTTGTGGTGCTGCTTCTTACCCCCAAGTGCCTCTGTAGTTCCTGCAGCAAAGAAACACCCAGGTAACAGCCACTCGAACCTGTCGCGTTGCCTGTCCCTGCTGGGGTGCCCCAGCACCAGCGGCCATGCTGGCAGTGTCCGCAGCAGCCGGGCGGCTCATGGCCCCGGGGTGTTTTGGGGTCAGGGTGGTTTGGGGCTTGGGGAGCCCCGCTGCCCCCCGCCGCCCCCCGCTGTAGGCAGGGCTCTGCAGGGGGGCACAGCTAAAAGCTGCACGGGGTAAATCTGCGTTTTATCTGTGGCATAAAGGGGACTCGGTTGTTGCTCCTCTGATCTTTAAGCAGTGGCTGTTAGAGTAATTGCTGATCCATTACGCAGAGATATATGTCTAATAGTAAGAATTTTTATTCCTTTTGATGTTGTATTTCTTTAGAAGCAGATTGGGTTTTCACATCCTTTTTTCTCTTTATTTGGGCGGGGGTCACATTACTTTTCTCCAGGCTTCTTTTATGTCTTTCATAATGTGTAAGGAGGAGAAAATCATCACTGCTAATTTGCATTAAGGACGTGAGTTAGATTCAAAGGCACGGAGCGCTTCAGCAGTGCTTTCTGAAAATACTTCTCTGGGTTTTGTTCTGACACCGCTTTAAGAGCTGGGCTGCTCATTTGATGGAGCTTATGAAGCTCCTGGGCTGATTCCGTGGGAAATGGGGTTTGCAGGTGTCTGACGGAGCCGAAGCCACCGAGGGGCCGAAGTGGCTGGGGCCGGACCCTGCTCAGGGCAGCAGCTCCTGCCTCGCGTCTTTCCCTGCGCTAGGACCTCGCTCAGAGAAGGCAAACCCAGGCTTTTCATCAGTTTTTCCCAGTTGATGCTTGCCTGGTTTCTGTCTGGAGAGATCAGGTCATGAGAACGTGGTGCTGGTGCTGATAACGTGAAAGTGGGGGCCCACCTCTGAGCTCCAGCCCTCTGCCCTGCACGGCCTCAGGGGCTTTGTTTCTCCTGGCGTGGCTCTCATGGGTACAAATCCAGGCAAATCCTCGTCACAGAGATGGGAGGGCTGAAGTCCTCTTATTTCCCAGCTTTTAGCATTTTTAAAGAGCTCACTTAAAGACTGCAGGGGTTTCATAAACAGGGACTTACTGGCGAGTTTAATGGAGCAGGAAGCATTATATTGTTGTAATAGTACGTTGCTTAAAATACTGTTACTGTTGTTATAAAACAGATTTAAACAACATGACTTCATGGCAAAGTCGGAGGGCCTTGGCTCTGCTGGGAGTGGTGTGTTGTGCTGGATGTATTTACCCCTGAACTGCAACCAAAGGCCACTCAGATGAATCGCGCTGGGCTGCGATAGCAAAGCGTTGGATTTACTTCAGGAAGTAGCAGGGAGAGAGAGAGCGAAGTACCCGCATGGGAGTCCGCGCTGATCCCCTGGGCGCTCCCAGGGTGCTGCAGTTCCTACTCGATTCTCCTTTATTTCCGCTGGAGCAGCATCCCACAGCCTTTGAAGTCTGTCCCTGCCGCTGTTGGGGACACAGCGAAGGGGGTTCGTTCTGCCAGCTGATAGCAGCGGTTCGGCTGGCAGAGGAGATGGCACCTGGGCCCCACACGCTGGTTGCACCAGCGCGTGCAGGATCCTGCAGCCACATTCCTTTTTGATCTGAAAATCTGTTCTGGTACCTTGATGCACTTTTAAAGCAGAACTAATGCATTAAATCCAAGGAATTGCCCTGTCTCCTGCGCGGAGGCAAAAAAAGCAGCATTTGTTTTATAATGGAATGGCATCTCCGAGCAGCTCCTCATGTTTTTAAAGTAGTTTCTAAGGGCAGGGTTGTCTGTGTCCACAGCTGCTGCGGGATCGCGCAGCCAGAGCAGATGCTGTACAACGTACATCGCCGTGTGACCGGGCGGCAGGGAGCAAGGAGCCCTTTCAAGCCACGGGCAAGTGTCAGCCGAGGGCTTGTGCCCACCAGGCAGCCTCATGTCCTGCTTTTAGTGAGACTGGTGGGTGTCCAGCACCCCTCAAAACCTGTCTTCCCTGTGCTGAAGGTGAACCAGGCAGAGGATTCCAGGTGACGGGCTGAAATGAGCCATTCGAGCGCAGGGCGATCCGCTGGGCCGGGGCTGGATCTGACCATGAGTTCACTCCTGCTGTGACCTGGGTAGGACGTGCAGGACAAGGTGGAGAAGCTGGTCCTTGGTCGTGGTGTTTGTGTAAACCCTGCTCGCTCCTTCCAGGGGACCCCTGGTGGCCCCTGGGCAGCACTTGGGGCTGCTGGCCGCCTGCTGCCGGTCAAGTGGCCCAAGAGCTGCCACCAGCCCTGCGGGAACGTGGCCGCTTAGCCGAGGGTGTCCTAGTTAAAAACCCTCCCAGCGAGGGTGCCCGAGTCGTGATTTTCTCTATCCACCCGGTCGTCCTCCCTCACCACCCACCATGCGAAATGCCTTGTTCTTAAAAATAAAATACACGAGTATTTTACAGCAGTCTCTCCCTCTCTGCTGCTTCTGGTCCCCTTCATTATGTTAAACCTGGGTATAACGCCCAGTAACCCCAGTGAGTTAAACCTGGGTATAACGCCCAATAACCTACAGCTCCTGCCAGGTCGTGGTGTCGCAGCGGTTTCCTGATCCAGCAGTGGCTTTGAGAGTGTGAACCTAAATTGCCGTCTTCAGCTGGGACTCGTGATGGGAAAATTCAGTGCAGGTTTATTTGCCGTTCTTGGGGGAGCAGCAGCGACGCGCTGGTCCTGCAGCTGGGGAATTCACAGCGCAGGGCTAGTGCCACCGAGCCTCGGCGAGGGCCGACACGGGAAGCAGCACCAGAGTTGCCGGGACCTGCCCCCGGGACCCGCTCCAACCAGGTCAAATGGAGTAAAGCGCTGTGCTCGCCTCTTGGCCAGAGACTTCGAAGCACTTTAAAACGGAGAAAAAATTAAAAAAAAAACAAAAAAAAAAAAAACAAAAAA